>JALPQI010024111.1:0-13141 GCA_025490895.1 Thaumatotibia leucotreta | reverse complement strand
CGCTTGTGGCGGCTGTAATCGCTGGCGTCAGCACAAGTTACTTTTAGCCATCTCGCTCGCAATATATGGCAATAAATTTTCCAGAGACATTACAAGCTAACCTAAATATGTAGTATGGTGGATATGACATGCCTATTGCCTATTGAATCTTGTAATCATATCGTGTAGTGATAGCAACCAACCAAACAACATGTAGTATGTACTTGTACAATGTACATACTAAAGGTAGTGGGATTATGTTCAAAGGTGCATTTAATAGTTCTGGTAATTATTGGACGGTTAGGTAGGTTTGGGTGTCTCCAAAATCAACTAATTTCGTAGAGTGGGGGATAAAATGAGCGAATGCTCGTTTGGTCTAAATGCAACTTAAGACCTCATCTGAATCGCGATCTGTCAGTTCTACACCCAAACCTACCTAAATAATTAAGAACTATTAAAACTGTACCTAAACTTCATGGCATTAAAGGATCATGGTACCTTGGCCACTTAACTTTTCGTCGGGGATAGTGCAATATTGCGTAATTAACAAATTCGATTCTTTAGGCTCAATTTGAGTGTCAATTGTTTGATATTTGAACTCTATATGTTTTGGTAGTTACGCGGTATTGCACTATTATATCCCCGACGTTTTGCAATTACCGAAGGAAAGTCGCAATCGACGCGTTTCTACTCGTCTATGAACCACTAAATGTGTATGTACATTTACTAATTAAACTTCTGTGAGTACTTAATATTGGACTATTTTAAATATTATTTTAATTTAATGAGTATGTTATCTGCAGATCTAAAGTATTAAATAATGTAAATATATTTGTAAGAAATACAAACTCTATCTTTACGATAAGTATTACCAGAGTAGAGTAGTAGTGGATTGGAATCAGAATAAGTAGAATACTAATTAAAAATTAAACCTAGTGATTGGCTCGTAGCAAATTAATAGATACATATTGAAATAAATAATGAGAACTTTTTAATCAAAATGTTTGTAAAGAATATTCATTTTTCAAACAAATACCTATGTGGTAATTGGTAATAGATATTTTGAACTAAAGCGATGAATATTCTAATGTTGTTTGAGATAATAATGTGTGCGTACAAATAGGTAATGTTTCATTGTAAATATTTAAATCCTATTATTCACTGATGCAGGAGGAATCTGTTACATATATTATATATTTGGCATTAGGTAATATGGGTACTTAAATTAAGTAAGTAGGATTGAAAGGAGAGATATTGAGTATGATGAATGATGATTTACCAAATTTCTAATTTAGTTGTGACAATGTATACTCTGTATACTCCACTTGTATGTAAACTTCCGCGTAGACATGTAAGGGTGCATTTAGACCAAACGAGCATTCGCTCATTCTATCCCCCACTCTACGATATCAACGAATTTCGATGAATCACGTTTTGTGTAACGAACTAATTTCGTAGAGTGGGGGATAGGATGAGCGAATGCTCATTTGGTCTAAATGTACCTTAAAACATTCATTGTTTTACAATAATGGTTACTTTGACGTGGCATAATAAACGAGATGATAGTCAATTCCCGTTGTAGTAATTAATCTGGTGCTTGCAAGTGCATACACACAAAATACTTACTTAATTTGTTTGGTATTAAATGCAAGTATATGTATAAGCTGACACTTGAACGATGCGCACGGAGTCGACTCAAAGGGTAATTAATTTCCAAGTCGCAGTTCAATTATAGGTTCATTTGCAGAAAATTTGTACTCTTATATACTACTTAAAAATCCCGCCCTCTGCGTTGGTTAACTTCGGTATATGACGTCTAATATTTAAATTGAGATATTATTTTTTAACTTACATAATTGAAAATTAGCCAGGAGTCATGGGATCGATTGCAAAATAGTTAGGTACATATATACGTATAGTTTAGGGCTTAATCAAAATATAAATTGTGCGTATTTTTGAGGTTTATGCGATGGACAACACAAACGCGATTGTACCTATTCGTAATTCCCATATAATATGGATTCCAAACATCTGCAGTTTACTACATTCGTAATTCTACACAGTCTATATTTTGACGCAATCGGAATTCATCCGATTCGCGATTCTACACAAAATGACTTTAACGCAACTGCAGTTTACTCCATTCGTAATTCTACACAGTCGATATTTCCGATAGTCGAGATATCGGATGAATTCCGATTGCGTCAAAATATAGACTGTGTAGAATTACGAATGTATTAAACTGCAGTTGTGTGGAATCCATATTGTATGGGAATTACGAATAGGTAAAATCGCGTTTGTGTTGTCCATCGCATAAACCATTTTGACCACTCGTAGAGAATTTGAATTTTCCCCCTTTTTTACTGCCGAAAGTTGTTAGACAGAATTGAACTTCGTAAATTCGTAACGTAACACAAAAAATATGACGTTAAATGTTACTTTGATTAAAGCGTCTAACCACAGCAACAGAACTCTATAATCTCTGCTCTAACTATGTACCTACGATTGTTCCGCAACCGACCCTCATGTTTCCGATTAAAATTATAAAATTTCATTAGGTACATAATTGTATAGTATTTTCTTCGGTTACCGCGAGGACTACACATGAATTAAAACTATGAAAACGGATAAACTCGCCTATATTAATTAACTTTAACTTCATCCCGACGTTTCGAACACTTTACAGGGTTCGTGGTCTGCGAAGGTGAAAGTTAATAAATATACGCGAGTTTATCCGTTTTCATAGTTTTATTTCATACATAATTGTACTTAATTAGGCAACAAAAGTAAATGGTACATACAGGGTGTTTTTTTTTCGACCGTTCAAATTCTACGTAGTGAATGTGTAGGTCATACTGACCAACTTTTACTATGGGGACAAAGTCGAAATAGCGAAAAAAAATCAGCTGTTTCATACATTTCGGCCGGCGTAATGCCGCCAATTTGTATGAAACAGCTGATTTTTTTTTCGCGATTTCGACTTTGTCCCCATAGTAAAAGTTGGTGAGTATGACCTACACATTCACTACGTAGAATTTGAACGGTCGAAAAAAAAACACCCTGTATTTTCTGTAAATGATGAAATAATATTTTGCCATGATAGCACGAGTGTAAGAAATGAGTGCGTTTATTAAAGCTAATGGTGTAAATATTACGTGTAAGTATTTATGATAATATAGGTCCATAGCTTATGGATATACGACCATTTACAAATTAAATCGGTTTGCACTTTACCAACTCGTTGTTTTTATTCCTTTAATAGGTACCTAATCGTTGTTTAATCCTGTTCAATGTATCAATTAATTCTAACTAGTTCAATAATGGCTTGTATTTTTTGGTCCGAAAGTCACTAAATTTAGAACGACACATTATAAGGGATATAATTTAATAAAAATCATTATTTCTTGTAAGAAATTACGAACTTGGTTTTAACATCGATTCAAATAGCACCTAATTAAATATTTTGATTTAAAAATCTTAATGATTGCTTAATCAGTTTTCATATTCCTAAACTAGGTACCATTACAAATATAAGTGACTACTAATATTTAAATAATTACTACTCAATACATAGTTAGTCAAAGAATTTACTTCTACTTATTCTTATTTCTAATAACACTAACACTAATTACAAATGTTATCGAGTTGGGAGTGGACCGAGTGGATGAAATCAAGTTGACACTGCGTTTGAAGCATATATTTTTCAATTTCATCAGTTGGTTCTTGACAATTCATGGCCATGGGCCATGGATGGCTTCAGGCAACAAAACGAAGTTACTTTTTTATTAGGTAGCTATAAAAGTAAGTTTTCAATCTGATATAAAAATTAATATAATTTGTAAATTGACATAATAGCTACGTCATACTTCTTTTTCATGTATTTAATCTACGATATAAGGTAAGATCAGAGGCCATACTTGAATGAGTAATGACTATAATGAGTAATTAAATAAGGAGAGTTCTGTCTCTCCGAGTATTCTGGCCTACTACCGCGAAGTTAGGAATTCGTAAATGTCGAGGATTTTTCTCTGTCACTCCAACGAAGGCGTCGTTTGAATAAGAGAGACAAGTCCTCGTAATTTGCGGATTTCGAATTTCGCGGTAGGGCCGCTGACTGCAAAGTCAACTCTCCGTGCTATCTACCTAGTGCTGCGGTGTCTTCCATGATTGATATGTCATTTGGGCACCTCTAATTCAGAACATTGCCAGTAATAGGTCCCTACTTCTACCTTACCTACACATCCAACTGAGATTAGGTATCAATTTTCAAATTTAATTTATCAATTCGATAGCGTAACCGATAAAGCAAGAATAAAATACTTATGTTTACACACAAGCTGCAAAATGAACATACAAAGATTTTATCGTTGAAACTCTAATTCCAGCGAATGAAAATAATCTCGAGCGTTTTTAATTGATTCGCGCAGCGCAGGCGGCGCGGGCGCACGACACTCGAGCCGCAGAATCGGCTTTACAGGCGAAAACAATAACCCACACGAATTACCAATTAAATCCTTGCTTTGTTTCGAATTTAAAGCACCTAATCCGAAATTTTACTGAATTAATAACAAATTTTACGACGGCAGAAAGCGCGGGAGCAAAAAACCAAAAACATGGCGGCTGTAAAGTGACATCTGACGCTCGCGACCGTAATTAAACCGCGGCGGCTTTGCGCAGGCGCGGCGGGGCCAGGGCGGGGCGAGGCGGTGGGGGCCGCAGCGCTGTAAAACCTTGGGCGAATAAAATCAAATAAGAATTTGTAGCATGCGAATTGTGTTTATTCGAGGAGGTATACCTCTATCGAATCAGGAATGTTCCTTTTAAGCGATGTTATTTTCTCGAACGATATATCGCGACATTAGGTATATGTATAGCAAAAGGTCACTGGTACATTAATGAAAGATAAGCAATGCACTGACGAAAAGTCTCCAGAGTCAAGGAACTTTCATTGTGAAAAAAATTCGGTAACTTCAGGGAATGTTCTCACAGATCTTGTGGCTTATGTTTATTTATTTGTGTAATTATTTATACCACGCCAATAATTACATAATTCTGTGTCATCGATCGGCAACGCGGCCCTCTATAATTATTCCAAAAATGACTGGCTCTCATTATTACAAAATCTTGTTGAATCCATTCAATTTCTAATTTTACGCAATAATTCAATACAACCCTATAAAAACTTAATTAAATTTTGCATAAGATAGAATAATAGTATACCCGTACGCATCATTCATCATCATCATCATATCAGCCGAAAGACGTCCACTGCTGAACATAGGCCTCCCCCAAAGATTGCCACAATGACCGGTCCTGCGCCACCCGCATCCAGCGGACTCCTGCGACCTTCACCAGGTCATCGGTCCACCTTGTGGGGGGCCTACCCACGCTACGCCTTCCGGTACGTGGCCGCCACTCAAGAACCTTCCCGCCCCAACGGCCATCGGTTCTACGCGCAATGTGCGCCGCCCACTGCCACTTCAGTTTAGCGATTCGGAGAGCTATTTCGGTTACTTTGGTTCTGCTGCGGATGGTCTCATTTTTAATCCGATCACGCAGAGAGACTCCTAGCATAGCCCTCTCCATTGCCCTTTGGGTGACTTTGAGCCTTCTTATGAGGCCCATTGTAAGCGGCCACGTTTCAGTACCGTATGTCATCACTGGCAACACACACTGATTAAAGACTTTCGTCTTCAAACACTGCGGAATATTGGACGAAAATATGTGTCGTAGCTTCCCGAACGCTGCCCAACCGAGTCGGATTCGACGATTGACCTCTTTCTCGAAGTTGGACCTACCTAACTGAATAGTTTGCCCTAGGTATATATATTCGTCTACAACTTCGAGTGTAAAGTCTCCGATTATTACGGGAGTTGGTGCTACATGGGAATTCGACATGATTTTCGTCTTATCCATGTTCATCCTAAGACCAACTCGCTCGGAGGCTTTACTGAGGTCAACGAGCATAGTACTTAAGTCCTCCAAGGTCTCAGCCAAGACTACTATATCGTCAGCGAATCGAAGGTGAGTGAGGTACTCGCCGTTTATGTTGATACCCAGCCTTCTCCAGTCCAGAGTCTTAAAGACATCCTCCAGTGCAGCGGTAAACAGCTTAGGGGAGATGACATCTCCTTGCCTAACTCCCCGCTGCAGCAGAATAGGTTTCGAGCTCTGGTCTTGGAGTCGGACTGACATTGTGGCGCTCTCGTATAAACACTTCAACACCTCGATATAGCGGTAGTCGACTTGGCACCGTTGGAGAGACTGTAGTACTGCCCATGTTTCGATCGAATCGAAGGCTTTCTCGTAGTCCACAAACGCTAAACAGAGGGGCAGGTTATATTCTTCGGTCTTCTGTATAACCTGGCGAAGCGTATGGATGTGGTCTACGGTACTAAAGCCTCTTCGGAAACCGGCTTGTTCGGGAGGCTGGAAGTCATCAAGCCTGCGTGCAAGACGATTCGTAATGACTCTTGAAAACAGCTTATAGACATGGCTCAGAAGTGAGATGGGTCGGTAGTTCTTCAATAAAGCGTTGTCACCTTTTTTGAAGAACAGTACCACCACACCTCTGTTCCATGCCTTTGGCGTTCTCCCTTCCAGTAAGACGGAATTGAACAACTTCTGAAGGGCCGTAAGGATCGGTTTACCACCCGCCTTCAGAAGCTCAGCTGTAATTCCGTCCTCCCCAGACGCCTTGTTATTTTTGAGCTGTTCAAGAGCCATTCTAATCTCGCACAGGCTGATGTCCGGGATGTCTTCTGTATAGTGTCGGGTCAGTCTAGCTCTGAGGTCTTCCGCTAGATCAACTTCGGGTCTGCTAGTTGACGTGTACAGCTGTCCATAAAAACCCTCTATCTCACTCAGCAGCTCAGATCTGGATGTGACGATTCTACCATCCTCAGTCTTTAATTTGGCGAGCTGGCTTTGCCCAACAGACAGATCCCTTGCAAAAACTTTAGAGCCCTTGCTCCGCTCGATGGCTTCTTCTATACACTTGGTACGGAATTGGCGCATATCGCGTTTGAGGGACTTAGAGATCTGTCTGTTTAGCTGCCGGTATAAAGTCGCATCAACTGAGGATTGTAGAACCAGTTCACTTCTTTTTTCCATTAGCTTCTGAGTGGAGTCTGAGAGCTTTCTGGTCTTATTTGTCCACTGGGTCTTAAAAAACTTAGACCCAGCGCTATGGACAGCTTCCACAAACCCGTCGTTGAATACGTCCACATCATCGCCTAGGCAATCGAAACGGTTTTGGAGTTCCAACTGAAAGCTCTCGGGGTTTTGGAGATGGAGTGCAGGACGGAGCGTAGACTTCATCAGTCGCGAGCGTTCTAGCTTAGGACATATATTCAACGTGCCTCTTACCAGGCGGTGATCGCTACCGGTTTTAACCGTACTGATCACAGAAACATCGTTGAATATATGTCTCTTCGTCGACATGATGAAGTCGATCTCGTTTTTAGTTGCACCGTCGGGACTCATCCAAGTCCATTTTCTGTGCTCGCGTTTCTTAAAGAAGGAGTTCATCATGTAGAGTCCCTCCTTCTCCAAGAAACCAGCCAGCAGATGGCCCCGGTGGTTCCGACGTCCAACCCCAAATTGCCCCACCCTCAGTTCGTCACCATCTCTCTTGCCCAGTTTCGCGTTGAAGTCCCCCATAACAACGGTGAAGTAGGTTCTGGAGCTATGCATGGCTTTTGAGATATCATCATACATAGCCTCCACCTCGTCGTCGGAGTGTGTCGAAGTCGGCGCGTACACCTGTATGACCTTCAGCGAGTATCTCTCAGATACTCTGAGTATAAGGTACGCCACCCTAGCCGACACACTCTCGATCTTCACCACGTTGTTTACGAGGGACTTGTGGACGATGAACCCGACACCTCCCTGGGACTGTTGGTCGCCCTCCCGGAAATAGAGCAAGTTGCCGGACCTTAGAATTATCGTGTCCTCGCCCTCTCTTCGGACTTCTGACAATCCCACAATGTCCCAACGCAACTTGCTCAATCCTTCCTCCAGTTCCACTAACTTTTCGTCGGTCCGCAGTGTACGTGTGTTATAAGTTGCCAGGGCCAGAGGTCGTCGGTGGTGGTAGCCGGATCTTTGCCGGAGATTCTTAGCACCCCTGACCCCGCTAGCACCCTGGCCGCTACCATAACCAGGGCACCGGGGGTCGCCGGAACCTCGGGGCCGCGGCCTTTTTTGTGCTATCATTTTATTTTGGGGGGTATTTGCCATAATCGCCACGCTTGGCATGCGGGTTGGCGATCGCAGTGTCTCCACCGCACTTTAGGGATGCTGCTGCCCATCCCCCGGTGGTCTTGGTCGTAGTTTTCAGACATACCCGGGTCAAGTGTATGATCAGTAACACTTTAGTCCCTTAGTCGACTCCTACGACACCCACGGGAAGAGTTGGGGTGGTGACAAATGTATTCTTACTGCCGTCACCACACGGCAACGGCGACGCATCATTACCTTTTTATTATTATTCATTAGAACTTTTTACAATTTGCGATGACAACATTTTATTTGAGATTAAGAAAACTAGGTACTTATGCCAAACACCCTCTATATAATAATAATTAATTCTTCCAGCAGTGTTATCCCGGCTGACTGGCTCTCTCCCACGTTTCTCCACTTTGCCCGATCCTGGATCCTCTTTTATGTGCCTATTCTAGCTCATGTCTCATGTCTGCGGCCAAACCGTGAACTACGACATCCGCAAAAGTCGGGGATTTTTCTCTGTCACTCTAATGGTGCCTTCGTAGGAATGACAGAGACAAATCCCCGAAATTTACGAACTTCGGTGTACGCGGTTCTTCAAGACGTTCAACCACCGCTTCTTTGGTCTTCTACCTCGGGGTAGTATCGATGATTAAACAATCAAATCAATCTAAAACTATACTTACGTTTTTAAATTCCCTTGCAAAATTGTTATGAGTCCCTCTACACTTTTTATTTTACTGCATAAATTTATCTGTAGTACTTCTAAAGTTCCTTTATTGTTACAATTTTTTTATATTGGTTTTTATGTGTACCCAATGTTATTGTTAATGTTTTTCTATGAAAACATAAATGAGCTTTTAATTAGAAAAATAAATAGGTACGTGGAATAGCTTTCGATAACTTTTATAAGCTCGTAAACCCTCGTGCTATCTTATCTGAGGTCAGTACGCTGATCTCAGAACACTAACCATTTTAATGAGTATGGAGGTGCAGGGGTCAAAATATCCCATTTTATTTTGGCTATTAGGGGCAATTGGGGGGATTTGTGACGTCATCAATCATTTTGATGACTATAATGTTTAACAATAACAATACAACTATTTAAATAGTATTTTATGCAGCGTGACGTCAAATTAATATCAACAGCACGAAAAATACAAAACCAGGCCCCAATTTCACCACATTGACAAGTGCTACAATTGTAAATTTCCTGTTTCTCCAATCTGGGGCGTCTATAGGCTACAATTACCGTTTACCATCGGAAGGGCCGTGCGTTTGATTGCCACCAACATAAAATTTACTGCAGGAACTTTAATAAATCAGCAGTAAATAACTACTTTTTCGCGACGCAAAATTACAATTGTCACAAAAACACGACAATTGTAGCGAAATTCCGACATATGCCGAACCTCATGTCAAGATTGAATGAGAATTGTACTAAACCTTGCGACAATTGTCACGGGTTTCGGAAAATAAAAAGTAGTTTATTAACAATTTAATAACGTTATTAGTAATAATTTTATGTTGGTGGCAAACAAGCACATGGCCCGTCCGATAGTAACCGGTAGCCGTAGCCTACGGAGGCCTGTGACGTCAGTAACAGTGATATTTTACAATTGTCACACTTGTAATTATGGTGAAATAGGCCACTGGGCTACTACCGCGAACTTCGGAATCCGCAAATTTCGGGGATTTGTCTCTGTCACTCCAACGAAAGCAACATTAAAGTGACAGAGACTAATCCTCACAACTTGCGGATTTCGAAGGTGGCGGTGGGGCCGCCGAGTTCATCTCCATAATTCCAATCGCGATGTCCATGATTATTTACAAATTAGGTAGATATAGTAAACTTGCAATTCTCTAAAACAAACCAGGTACCTTAAAATATAGAAATGATTCGTTATTTTATCTATATTATGAAATTGATGAATCTACAGTTCTTTACATTCTTTTTTATTTTAAAGTCTATCTTCTCGATAACATTCTGGAAACATTTTCAATTTGTGTCAAGTCAAGGTCGTCAGCAGCCCCTTAGAACCCGTAGCTTAATTCGCCACATTATCATAGACTTACGAGCTGCGCGGGCGCTTTGTAACGTGAGCCGCCCCGCCCCGCCCAGGCGCAGCCGAGCGCGGGTGGCGCCTCGCCGGCCGGCCGAGGCGACTGCTAGGACGTCTGGGTGCTTAGCCAAGTTGCCAATCGCTAGCGCTTCATCGTTAATCGCAGCTAACTGTCTTTGTCGCACTAATATGAAAGAGTGAAAGAGAGGGAAAGCTGCGTTACGCTACTAAGCGCTAGCGATTGGCATCTTGGCTAAGCATCCTGGCCTGCTACCGCAAATACCGACTTTCGTAAATTTCGAAGATTTGTCTGTTTCATTCCTACTAAGGCGTTATTAGAGTGACAGAGAAAAAAATCCCGAAATTTTGCGAACTTCGAAATCCTCAAATTTCGAGGGTTTATCTCTCTAAATCTCTGCCTTCGCTGTTGTTTAGGTTGTTGCAGAGAAAAATCATCGAATAAGTATTATGATTTTCGAAGTTTACAGTAGTAGGCCAGGTATTGTATTTTTCGTCACGCTGCATAAAACATGATTAAAATAGTCGTATTGTTATTATTAAACATTAATCTTCAAAATGATTCATGACGTCACGAATAGCAGGCAAGGGGATGGTTTAGATTTGTGAGTCGTCACACTTATCACAACCATACTGTGCGGAAAGTTGACGTTACCTAATAAAACTTGATTTTCTATATTTTTATATACAATGAACAGAAAGCTCGACGCAGAGGCTACTTCACAAATAAATATCAAAAGGCTGGACTTCCTGGAAACCCTCAACTTCCGAACATGGTCGTGACACACCTGTCAAGCTCAATAAGGAGTAGGGTGGATCGATTTTTTTGTTTTTGGAAATTCATAAAATAATCTTTATAGATCGATACTTCGCGGCTAGAGAAACAAAAAATATTATGATCATTTTTGTATTTACTTTTATTTTGTACTTCGTTTATAGGCCCAAAAATCGACTCTATTTTTAAGGTTTTTTTAAGAAAAGTCAGTAGTTCGTGGATACTTTCGGTTTTATTTTTATGTAAAAACAAAATAACATTATTTGTCATAAATTTAGAATTTGCACAATTTAATTATATGAAAATTATAACCAGTATCGGCAAACACTGGTTTTCAACTTTGAGGCTCTTGGGGCAGTACTTGCCAAATGAATATCAGAAAAAGGTATATTGTTAAAGAATGTTACTTTTTACGATTATTATTCTATTGGCGGGCGGTTCCAAAAATCCGAAAAAAAAATTTTTTTTCATACTTCAATGTATGGACCAAATTTTTTTTTCAGGATTTTCTGAAAGGGCCGCGTATAGGAATAACCTGTCTCAAAAGTAACATCTTCAACAATATATCTTTTTCCGATAATCATTCGGGAAGTACTGCCCCAAGAGCCTCAAAGTTGAAAATTATTTTTTGGAGATACTGCGAACAATTTTCATATAATTAAATCACACGAACCTTAAATTTATGAAAAACAATCTTATTTTGTTTATCCATAAAATTAAAACAGAAAATATCCTTGCTCATCCGAGTTTTCTTAAAAAAACCTTAAAAATAAGGCCGATCTTCAGGCTTCTATATGGGGTCCATAATGATAAAATATCCAAAAATGGTCATATAATTTTTTGTTTTTCTAGCCGCAGAGTATCGATGCGTAAAGATTATTTTATGATTACACGAAAATAAAAAAATCGATTCACCCTAATAAGGAGGTACCCGCAGAGCAGTGTGGAACTGTGGAAGCAGTATGCACTCAGTCGCCAAATAGTTTTGCGAACATTAGGTTGGTACGTCCATAAAATACTTTTGTTTATAAGCAAGCATGAATCCCTAATATGATAATCATCATTTCAGCCATAAGACGCCCATTGCTGGACATAGGCCCCGTCCGATTTGCAGCTCAATTACATCCTTATAAACATACAATCTGGCGGCGACGATGACAAAATTTTTATAATTATACTTAGCCCTATAAATTAAGTAAGTATGTAATAAGAAATAAAACTAAACAAATAGGTCAATGATGGACGACTAACGATTAAAAATGGACGAATTTCTGCAAAAAGGATCTAATCCCCACGAATTTGTTAGTTTAAAGATTGACTTGTCTGTTTTTTTTGATTTAAGGTGTTAATAGGGATGATGACTGTAGTTAAAATAAATTATTTAACATTATGCACGACATAATACACGAAGAAATTATTACTAAGGTGTAGATTGCAGTAATTTTTGTACAGAACGTCTATTTAATAAATTGAAAAGAACTTAAAAGAGTAGGTCATTTGGCAGTACTCAAACGTGACGTCTTTTTTGAGTATTTCGTATACAATTCCATAGTGGTGATCGTTTTGACGTTCGAAAAAAGATGCTGATTTGATTTGCCAGTCATCATGCCTATTAAAATGAAAAAATCGTGTGATTTGGTTCCCTTTCGCATAATTACGCTCAAATATCAATGTAACAATTTAAACATCATCCTATACACAACGTGGCGTCAAATTGAAAACTATGGGTCCTAGATAATAACTTTTCGAATGCTTCTTTCTACAAGTTGTTATGAATAAATAATGTTTTAAAGTCCAAAAGATTTTATACTAACATGGGCAATGGTATGCGAATAATTCAGCTGAGAAAAAAAGGTAAGTACTTCTATAAAGTAGGTATAGCTAAAACAAGCAAAATAACAGAACAAAGTACAGTGAGTTGTACACATGTGGATCGCACTGTACTTAAATGTCGTGTGTAGGTACTACAATCTGATGTAATTATAGTGGTGAGGTGAGTAATCAGTTTTGCTTGGACGAGCGCTAAACGACATTATCGCGTAATCCCCGTGTAAGACAGATATTCGCTCGATAAAGATCG
>JALPQI010024110.1:0-17900 GCA_025490895.1 Thaumatotibia leucotreta | reverse complement strand
ATATGGCTAACTTTTTATATCATAAAGCACGTTCGTTCGATTTATTTTTAAGTTACTAAATACTACATAACTTTAAAATAGAGATTATAATAGGCAATGTTGCTGTGTGATAAAGACTTCAGAGAGCCTAACGCGAATAACGAAAAACGAGCACACATCATCTTAGTCCACTGCTGGACATGGGCCTCTTCTATTAAGTATGCGTATGGATGCATTAGGAGGTAAATGCCCATAATCGTCACGCTGGGCAAGCGGATTGGAGATCACATTAGTGTAGTGTGTCCACTATGATGAATACGATGATGCTACTGCCCATCATCAAGTTTCTACAATTTGCCGATAAGAAAAGGGATTTTTTTTTATTTCTGACCAAATTTGAAGTTAAGTATGTCACATGGAATTTGCCGGATTCCGTCTATTTTAAGAAAAAATGGGCATAATTATGCAAAAAGGAACCAACTCACATGAATTTTTCATTCTAATTAACACTTTAAATCACAAGAAACAAAGTCAATCTTTAAAATGACAGATTCGTGTGGATTGGTTCCCTTTTGCATAATTACGGCCAAATTTATTTTATAAAACCGTTTTTGATTGTTACGCATTGATAAACGAATTTTGTTACTGTGTTGTGTGTAAGTCTTGTCACACTTAATAATTACGTTTTATGAAGTTTTCAGCAGGACTGCAGAGCTTAAAAGAGCTGGACATAAAATAAAAGTATTACCTACTATCTATCTGTTTTATAATAGTGTCACGACAGTCAACCTAATCACGTCCCTGTCAATCAAATGCAACAAATGTCAAATGCTAGGAAACAAAAGACATTATTTCCTAGTCATACTCTAACTGTCACCGAACCAAGGTTGAATTTGCTGAATTATAGTCGGTGAATTAGGGTCCAGTAATTCTTAATTTTGCCGTGTGATAACGGCAGTAAGAATACATTTGTCACTACGCCAACTCTTCCCGCGGGAGTCGTAAGAGTCGACTAAGGGGTTGAATTAGTGTCACTGGCCTTTCTTTGATTTGATTGATGACGAAGGCAGCGTCATCATTGTGGGCACATTTTACTGCGATCGCCAATCCGCTTGCCCAGCGTGGTCATTATGGACATTTGCCTGGGTGAATCAACTTATGTTTGTCTGTTATTACCATGGTTACGGTCGCCTGAGTCACGCTGGTTTTATGCAAAATCTCACGTAATAGTAAGCCTATTGGTGAATTTCAACTCTGTGTTGGACTGATGAGAGGTGAGACTGACGACAAATGATTGACCGTCAGTTGCCTAAGGTCTATAGAGCAAATACAACTGGTCAACAACTTCGCAAGTTGTGCTACGGCTGAGGTGTGAAGGCAAAACAGACGGACAGACAAATTATCGCTTTGATTCATGAGGTCATTGTGTTGGCATTACATTACTGATTTACTGATAACAGAACTGTAGTATGGCTTTTAGCTTGTCATATCACGCTGGTAATATAATCATTTATCTAGGAATGGCTGAATAAATAAATAAACATTACCTCGATCTCTCGACCTACCTGGTGTCTTATGATGGTCACACGTTTACTAATTTAATGTACCTACAAATTACAGAACATTCTAAAAAAACGTTATGCATAATATTGTATTTCACAATTGAGTAAACAAGGCATAAAATATACCTTAAAAGGCATGTATTTGTATATACAATGATTTTGGCATGATTAGATTGCTTGTAAAATTTAAATTCAACATTCATTCTCTATGCAAGTTTTGCAACATGTGAAACTTCTCCTCGGCAAGTACAATGCTATTTCTACTCAAAATTGTGAGCTCTTTCGATCCTAATAGAAGAACAATATTGCATATTCTGTCGAACTCTCCATTCCGTTACCACCATACAAAATGTATGAAAAAATGGTAACAGATTGGAAAAAACGTGGGAACAAATTCCTATCAGGATCGAAACAGCTCGCGATTCAGATTGGAAATCATATCAAAGTTCCAAATAAAAAAGTGAGGGGACAACTTTGGAAAAAAGGCAAAACTTTTTTTTTTGGATATAGTACTATTTCGATGCAAGTGCAAAAAAAAATTTTTTCGACGAGGGTGAAAGTTGAAGCCCGCGTGAAACGAGGGCGACAATCACCCGAGTTAAAAATAAATTTTAACACGTGTATCGAACGACTTGTTTGTTTGTTTGTTTGTGTGATAACAAGTGCCTTAAAAAGAAGCGTGCGCAAAATTTACTTTTCCGCACTAGTTAGAAAAAAACTTCTGTTGTATGGCCGCTTTGAAACGCAATAGCGTTAGCTTGATACTTCCATGATTCGATTGTTCTTAGCTTCCTTTAAAAAACATGTCGTAGTTCGCTTCATCGTCCATACATTGTTGCAGAACTATGCAGAACCTATTAATTCAAGTTTTATTCGTTACTAAGATAAACGATCGATTATAGGATTTATAAGCTGTTTGCCGGCCTAAGTGCGTGATTGATTATTAGTCTTACTTCCTATTATTGTACACCTGACATGAATTTCATAAATTACAATAATTGCTGACAATAGGGCAATTATTGTAATTTATGAACAGCCTTCCTTAGATTCGCATTTTAAATAACAATATTATTATCATAAAAGATGCCATAAAAACACGATTCCCCCTGCTCTAGTTTTAAACTATAGGCTATAAAATTCTGAAAAAAACTGGCCAAGAGCATGTCGGGCCATGCTCAGTGTAGGTTTCCGTAGTTGTTCAAAAACAGCTGGGCCGATTATGTTCGGTTAATTCTAAAAAATATGAAAAAAAAATGGTTATTCAAAAACGGCAGGGCTGTTTATGTTCGAAATAGTATTCTATACAGGGTGGAAAGAGACGACATTCCTTCCCGCTACCGACCGAGTCTACCAACCATTACGATGAACTTTCAGTATGGGACCGACATCGAAAGCGTACATGGAAAATTTACTTTTCCATACTATTGAACTCTAACTAATCACTCACTTTGTATGAGGGGTTAATTTTTTTTCTTAATATTTCGATGTTGGTCCCATATTGAAAGATCATCGTAATGGTTGGTAGACTCGGTCGGTAGCGGGAAGGAACGTCGTCCCTTTCCACCCTGTATAGAATACTATTTCGAACATAAACAGCCCTGCCGTTTTTGAATAACCACGGAACCCTACACTAAGTATGCACCGACATGCTCTTGAAGAGTCTTGACCGGTTTTTTTATACATTTATTTTATTTTCGCGTACTCTACTTGGACCAGGTGCATCCAACCCTTTAAGTAAGTTGGTACTAAAAACATTGCGATTTTAAAATTTTAGTGCGTTAACCTCGTAAGGCCCTTTCTATTTTTAGGACATGGGAAATAATAACCCAGTGTCCTAAAAAAAAGGACATTTTATTTTTGGGACCTACAAAATAAAATTCATATTTCTTTGAAAAATATGACGTCATTGCGGTAATGAGTAAATTTTGTTGTCCTAAAAATAGGACGTTGGGCCTTACGAGGTTATAGTTGGAGATTTCTAAAAATTAACTTTTGACAGTGATCCTTATTAATATGAGGGTAAACACCGTTTTTTCGATAGTCTTAACGTCATATAAAGGTATATGGCTCATTTCTAAACTGTCAAAAGTTCATTCTGAAGGTGCGTTCAAACCAAAAGAGCATTCGTTATTCTAACCCCCCACTCTACGAAATCCGATCGTTACACAAAACGTGATTGGTTGATTTCGTAGAACGGGGGATAGAACAGCGAATGCTCTTTTGGTTTAAACGCACCTTTAGAAGTCGGCAACTAGAGTACGAGCAATGAAGTGGTCATTCTAATTAACAATTTATTTATGAACGTGTAAAGACCGAGGTAGTTACTAATTAAATTAGAATTGTAAATACATATGCTGTATCGGCTTAGTGTACAGTCGACGTCAAAGATATCATTACAGTTCTGGTGCCAATAATATATTTACACGACCTTAATATGAAGGCAAATCCTGTAAATATTTTTTGATCACACTTGCTGTCTAAGCGCGCCATTGCTTGCATGCATAGCGGGAGTAATAGAAAAGTGATATTCCCTAGGGAGTTATAGAAATGTCAGTACGTCATATAATCATATTCTGTCTTAAAACTTATTTTTTTGTCAGCAAGTGTGATGAAAAACATTGTTAGTCGGGGAGCTAAACTTTAACTTGTTCGAGAAAATTACATTAAATCCTACAGTATATTTATTTCAGGAATATGATAAAACATTGTTTTGTGAATATATGAATCTAATTATCCCTGATAAATGTGTGGAGGTTTTTTCATAAAATCAATATTAAGATTTACTTGTTTAATAAAAAGAAACAATAAATCCTACAGTAGGGATTTATTATCCGAGGGGCCTAACTGAATATTTAAGACAATATTTTAAAAAGTCACCACTGAATAATCGTAGATATAGTCAGAAAAAATAAAATTATTTTTAAAATTCATAACAATCAAACAGAAATTAAACAAATGGTGATTTTTTACTATAATGACCCGACAATTATTATACTCATCCAAAGAAAAAATTACGTCAGTGACTCAATGCTAACTATTTTTTTACAGTTTTAACTGATTTACGTGCAGGCGCATTAATTCTACATTTTATTTTTTTAATGTACCTCTTGTCAATAATTAGTTGTGGCACAATACCAAAAAATCCCCTATGTATACTCTAAGCAATTCCTACAATTTTTGAAATGGTTATTGTTAAAATAAATCGGAGCGGCGCTGACGTCATAAATGCGCGGCCGGCCGCAGGGCAGCGGATAAACGTAGGTGGGGTACTATGTAGACAGGGCGGTGCGTCAAATTACAGAAGGAATTTCGTAGGAAGGAAGTAGAAACGTCTTAAATAAAAATGAGTAGTAAAATAAATAGGTATTAAGCAGTTTTTGAACTGACAATTAAAAATGCAGACACCTATACAACTTGTTCCCGACGCAAAATGAGGTGTTACAATTATTCAAAAATGTATATTATATAACTATACCTCTCTCTTTCACGCACAGCGCACGGCATCGCCGCATACGTATCGTAGGCACATGCGCGGGAAGGCGGGATTTAAAAAAAGATTCGTTTTAAGATTATAGCTGTTAATGTCGATTGCTCGTAAAGCACTTAATATATTTAGAATATTTTATTTTTATTTTGCGTGTTAATAAACATATTATCTAAGAAATAGATCATCGTGGCTGTACGTTTTCATTGAAACGTCTTATAAGCAAAATAAAATAATAACGGTGAAAAAAAATAGATGCAACTGTGTCACCGCGGAGAAAAGTTACTAAGACGTTTATATCTTTATTTTGGTCCAATGACCAAATTTTCGAATTGCGCAAGATTTTGTAAGTTATATTTTTTATCAAATAAGGAAAAAAATAATGATGTAAAGTTTTTTTTGTATAAGCTTTACGAAAAAACTGGGGATTTTTTTTTCCTTAATTATAAATCATCTGAAACAATAGAATGAATGCATAATCTCGAGGGTAGAAATTATTGAACGTGCTGTTCCAATTATTGACCTTCAAGTTCTCGACTGGATGAGAAGCTCTCGCGCGGCACAGGGGATTATTGCATGGTGTGAATCTGTATACCCTAAATATTCATTAGAAAAAGCTTCCGAAACTGTAGGATTTAATGTGACCAAAAACTTTTCTTCCCCCGACTATGTATGCATCACGGTCGGTAAGCGGAATACTTCGAGTCATTAAAAGCCTACGGCGTCGGGCTTCTAGCACTTTTGTTAGTCATCCGTACTTACCTCCCTTGATGCACAATGTACTATTTTGACATTTTATTTATTTTTGACGACGACTGTACTCATAAAATGCAACCTAACGAATATTTTTATTAAACTAACACGACTTAATATTAAGTAGCACGTAGTTGTCGGCATTGTCGCGTAATTACACTTAAATATTAACTTAATATTTTACGTCGGGATTATGAACCTTAAGCCCCCAACATAAGAGTTTAAACTATATAAGACAGCCTAGGAACTGAAGGCCTGCCTCGAACTTCGAACTTCGACAATCATAGTATATCGAACATCTGTCCCTGTCTCTCAAGTGTGGCCTTCGTTGGACTGACAGAGATAGACGCTGGATGATTAGCAGTTCGCGGTAGGCTACCAGTGCTAAAATAGCAAGAACAATGAATGCGCGTGCGACCCTGAACTTCATGCGAACTGGTTCAGCCAGTGAAAGGAGCGGACCGCTTTATGCACTTATAGCTAAGATTTTAATTAATAGTTCTAATAGTAATTGTTTTATTTATTAACGAATACCATGCAGTTTATTATGCCACTCTCCTCGGCCCTAATACCGAATTAAGAACTCGTAATTACATGTTAAAGTGCGTTCAAACTAAAAGAGCATTCGCTGTTCTAACCTCCCACTCTACGAAATTCGATCGGTACACAAAACGTGATTGGTTGATTTCGTAGAACGGGCGCTAGAACAGCAAATGCTCTTTTGGTTTAAGCGCACCTTAAAAACGACTCCCTTGAGACAATGTGGCATATGGTGACAAAATTTCCTCGCTGTAAATCAAATTGCAATACTTAACTTATTCTTTGAGCGACTTTTGGAGAAAGATGCTAATATCTATCTATAATTTTAGTGTAGTTAGAAAAGTAATTTGGTCTACTTTGACGACTAATCCCAATAAATATGAAATAATTCATCATCATCATCAGCCTATGATAGTCCACTGCTGGACGTAGGCCTCTCCTATTAACTATGCGTATAAACGCATTAGGAGGTAAATACCTACTCATAATCGCCACGCATTTATTTAATATTTAATTACGTTTAAGTATCATTGTTTTTTTGTTATTATTTTCTGTCCTATTAATTTATATGAATTTGTGACTTGTCTTAATAATATAATTTACGTTTTTTATATCATTTTTCACATAGGAATTATATTTCAAATGTGTTTTATTTTCATCAATACACTGTTCTGTATCGTTGAATGTGTTCAGACTAGATGATTTTATTTTATGTTATTTATTAATCTTGACGTATAATAGTTCATTACGACACAAGTGCGAATAACATGAACTTTTTGCTTTGCACACGTCTCGTACGACGTTTTTTAGTACAGATGGCCCTCCGAAGTTTTGGACTTGACGTAAAATGACCCACTTCTCGCACTAGAGCCTAAAAAGTACACCATCTGTACTAAAAATTGGTTTTTATAACTATGACTGTGACTAATGTATCAATACAATTAATCTACATAGTAGAATGTAGGAAAATATATAAAGCGAATTAAGTATTAAATAAAATAATACTGGGATAAAATACAATGAGTAATATAAATGGTAATGATTAATCTTTTTTCAATAATTATACTTGTAATTACTTTTAGATTTTATGGTCTGTTCACACCTTATAACCTTGTGGTTAGTCAACAGTAATTTACTAGAGTATTTTTAAAAAGCAATTGCCACGCAAATCAGTTTAAGAGTTGATTAGCAAATTATCTTAATTCGTGGCACGGCGTAAAAAGTATAATCATAGTCGATTCGATCTTAAACACTGTCATTGATTAGTTTTCCGAAGGAAGCCAATAAACAGTGTTTAGACTTATACAACTTTTTAAGTGATTCAGCTTGCGGTATGATTTTGACATAATTTATAGGGTTATCTTATTAAATTAACATTTTGGGTCTTCAAATTTAGTAGTCAAGTGAGATTTAAATTGCTTGGATTTTTCTCTCTAAAACACTTAATCTCGTCTCGTGTCCCACACTAGGCTGTATCGTGGAAACCAGGGCCATATATTATGTCAGTTGGTCTGCCTAGCACTGCTCTTATTCTCTCAACTACTCAAAAGGTTAGCTGGAAGAGATCCCTTGCAGAGAGCACGCCTTTGTACGATTGCCTTGTTTTGTATATTTTTCAATATTTTTTGTACAATAAAGCGTTTTACTACTACATATGAAATATAGTATTATCAATAATAATATAAATGTTAGAGTATCATAGAGATTTACCTTAAGGCTTGACAATCAATAAAAACATTCATTCGTAATAAAAAAAATTGTCGGTGTATTAATAAATAAATTACTTAAAAACAAAACGAAGAACAATTTAACATAAAGGTAGAAACAGGCGGTTTTATCGCTATAAGCGAACTCTTCCTGACAACCTTGGGTCAGCAGCAGATAAGTCAAAGTCAAAGTCAAAATCATTTATTCAAAATAAATCCATAAAGAATACTTTTTGAACGTCATAGTATAGGTACATCATTCGTTTTGTTACATTAAAATTATTACATAAATTCATTAATTACATATTCCTCATTGACATATTTATAATTTCAATATAATAATAATAATAAATAAATTACACAGTCAACTTAAAATAGAATTATTTTTACCATAACAAATAAAAAGATAAAAGAAACAAAAGCACATAATCAACAACTGGCAGTGCACGAGTGAGATAGTAAACTAAAAATAAATATATACAGAACATGAATACATATACATACACAAATATATTAAGTCAACATTATCCAGTATACATATTACACAAAAAGGCAAACTAAGGGAGAGAAAGCTAAATGACTTTTAATAAGATTTTAAAACTCTGAAGAGCTTTTGTATATCTAATATCCAACGGCTAGGAATGCCATTATTGCTATTTCTAGGAGTCAGGTATGCTACTGTGGCATAAACCCGTCCACAGAATATCGTTACGGATATTGACCCGCCCGCGGCGCGTACGCAGCTCGCAGGCGGACGTCCTTCAAGGACTGTAGGGCCTGTATGTTCCCTGGAACTCCTGCGCTGGGTATAAATAGTTCACTTGGTTTTCCCAGTACGTTAACCATGGGGTTTTTTTTATGTGGTTGACTGCGAGCATGCATCAGTAGGGTTAGAATGCAATAGATAAAAGTTATATAGTATACAGGGTGAAACATGAGTGAACAGTAATACGTTTTTCTAACTCTATAAACAACTAACAATTGAATACCCCACAACTTACTTAGAAATAGTCATGTTTTTTTATTTATTTCTTGTATTTTTTGTACCTTTTTTAAGGTGTATTCAGAAATGATAACGGCTATTTAAGCTATTTCAAGCGTTAAACGTAATTAATATCATTTAATTTTACACGAAATGGCAAAATTGCCGTTATTACTTCAATTTGAAGAGATAATCTAAATTATTCCATTAATTTATTTTAAAAATCCTTTTGTATATCCTAAATCCAAAAAATACAAAAACAAACCCATAAAAATAAAAAGTAACTTGTGGGGCATTTATTTAATTGTTAGTTGTTTATTTTATAGAGTTAGAAAAACGTATTACTGTTCACGACTCGTGTTTCACCCTGTAGTTTTTAATATCGCTGTCAATCATTTAATTTATATTTAGATTTAACTGCAAAAGTATGGCAAAAGTAAATAAAGAAAAGGTATGTCGGCGATTGACTGGATGAACCTCATTGTGAAACGAAGGTATAATTCATTGATTAGTTGTGCAATTATCAATAAGTTTGATCATTTGGAATACGACTTCGATATCGGATGCAAACATATCTTCTTGTTACTATCCCAACGAACTAAATATCTTGGGACATCTTATCTTACACAAATCGACCTAGTCCCAAGGTAAGCTCAATTAAGGCTTGTGATGTGGATACCAGGCGACGATATATATAATAGATACGTATAGATACTAATACATAGACAGCCATGACCAAGGTACACATATTTGTGATAAATAAACAAATAATGCCCTCGCCGGGATTCATCATACACACTAGTTCGATCGCCAACCCGCTTGCCCAGCGTGACGATCTATACAAGGTTATTTTTTCACCAGTACAAATACTCTAGGGGGTGTATAAGTAAGTCAAAATGAACAACTTTTACTATAGGGCCGAACCTGAAATCGCGAAAAAAAATCAGCTGTTTCATACATTTCAGACGACCATAAGTCGACAATTTCTATGGAACAGCTGATTTTTTTTTCGCGATTTCAGGTTCGGCCCCATAGTAAAAGTTGTTCATTATGACTTACTTATACACCCCCTAGAGTATTTGTACTGGTGAAAAAATAACCCAGTATGCACAGGTAGGAGAGGCATGCCCAGCAGTGGATTGGCTGACGATGTGAAAAAGATACGTCCCCGGAAACCAGTCATTTTATCACACTTCTTCTTCTTCATCAGCCTATCTCAGTCCGCTGCTGGATGTAGGCCTCTCCTATTAACTATACTATGCGTATCATAGTATCGATGATCTGTTATCGATGATTATGAGCATTAGGAGGTAAATACCCATAAACGCCACGCTGGGCAAACGGATTGGCGATCGCAGTAATGTGTCCACTATGATGACGCTGCTGCCCATCATCAATCTTGTATCAATGATCAGTGACACTTTAATCCCTTAGTCGGCTCTTACGACACCCGCGGGAAGAGTTGGGGTGGTGAAATAATTAATCTTACTGCCGTCACCACACGGCTATTTTATCACACATTGACAGTTAAACCATCTTGAGAAATACGAGGAAAACAGGTGACAATGTTGCATAGAATGCTGCAAACTGGTAACCGATTACTTAATGCTGATGATTAAATAATTGCTTTTATAAAATGTTCATTATACTTAGTCACTTGCGCGTATCATGTCATGACGTTTGTATTAGGTGCATTCCAAGAGAATGTCGGATACGTGACGCCGTACTTCACGTACATCTAAGAAAGTTACGAATACAATTTTTGGTGTATCTTAATTTTGTGGCTGGGTGTTTGTATTTATAGAGGATTCTCGGAATTTTCAAGTATTTCTAAGGTAGCTGTCATAGCCGTCACGTTCCCGACAAAGTAAACTATTTCGTGGAATACGCCATTCGATTGTTTGATACAGAATAAGAGTAAAGTATTATATTACCAAGATACTCCCTGTAAAAACATTTTTAGATGCTTCCATATCCATACAAAACTTCTATTTCCGCACATTTCGAGGATATGTCTCTCTCAGTCTAATGATGAATTCGTTAATTTCGTAGAGTGGGGGATAGAATGAGCGAATGCTCGTTTGGTCTGAATGCACCTTTACGTCAGACACGGGAAGGCTCTCTAAAACAACGTGCGTCATAAAACTACGCAAATCTATGTCTAATCATTATTTTATCCCATTGTAGTACGGGGGGGTTACTCGGCACAGAAGAAAACAACACGGCTAGTTCAATAAAGGTGTATTGCGGCACACTTTACAACTGACTTCCTAACTAAAGAGCCACTCTAGCGTCAGTAGGCGTTTCGATCGAGACACCGCACTGCTACCACAGTAGTTCCCGCAAGATGAGCTTTGGAAGGTGATCAATACTTGAAGGCATCCAACCAAGCGCTTATCTGCCCCTAACAATGGACCGCGAATGATAATTTGCATCTCGGTACTGGTGTTTCTAAGTCGACACATCGTTGGCGCGATCTAATTCGGAGGTGGCGCCATCTCTTGGCAACTTAGTGTACTATACCATCGTTTTTACTGTGATTCACAAGCTTAATGATCGTTAATTGCAGCCACTTAAATCATTAATAAATAGCAAGGAACTGTAGATAGTATGAGTCTAATGAGACACAATGTTATTACAAACAGTAAACGTACAAGTAACGTTTACTAAGTAAAGTAGGCCATCACGCTCGCTTCAACACATCAATTAAAGAGTAATAGACTGCTTTGCGGATTGAAATAGTACATTGTGTATTAAGAGCTGTAAATAAGAAATTGTGAACGAGTGTGAAAGTAAAGCCCAAGCCGACAAGGTGGTAGAATAAAATGTAGGAAAAAAAAATAACTCCCCTAGAAGAAAAGTTCCCTAGAAGAATAGGTATTTAAAAAAGAATAAGGGTCCAAAAAGAAAGTTTATTTCTTAAGTCAATATTTTCGGAGATAACTGCTTGAGAAGAAATAAAAGTTGTGTCCACCCCTCTAACTTTTGATTTGTAAGTCCAAAAAATATGAAAAAATCATGAATAATAAGTTTATGAATGATAATAAAACGATTTCGAACATAATCGGCCTAGTTTTTGAATAACTAAGGAACCCTACAATGACCTTAGCCCTACATGCTCTTGGTCAGCTTTTTTTTAAATACTACTGACAATTGGTACCCCATTTTTTTTATGTGACGAAGGTAGACAACTGAGCTCTCCGCCCACCTGATGGAAAACAGCAACTGAGACCCATGGACATGGCGACAGAAAATCGCCTATGCGCTGCCTACCCTGAGGACTTAGATGGATTGCCTTTATCTATGCCAGTAATTACACCGGCTATCTTACCCCAAACCGAAACACAGCAATGCAAACACTGCTATTTAGCGGCAGGTTAAGTTTAGGGTAAGACGGTAGTAGTTATCCGGGTGGCCCCTGCAGAAGGTTCTACCACCGGCAATAGTAGTTTATGTAACTGTACGTAATGCCTGATCCCGTATAGTTGCATACACTACTTTATCTACTTACATATCATAAGTGCTCTAAGATGCGTTCAGAAACAAAGCCTTCTCATACTCGGCTCTCGACTTTCGTTAGTCTCGAGGTTGTTAGTTGCGGTCATAGCTGCATTGAGTTTGTCCCTCGGAGTGCTCATATCGGTATCCGAGTCACTGCCATTGATTATCAAGTAATTATCAGTATTATCACAAAGTATTCACAATTTTTCACTTGTAGTAGTAAGCCAACAAACAAAAGACAGCTCGGAATGGCAGCGATTTGAATATCTGTATTTTTTAAATCATAGACAATCGAGTGATGTCCCTCCCTATTCTTGTGTCACTCGATATGAAAATATCGTCCGATTGCGAGGGGCCGCACATAGTGTGCCACTAAGAGGGATAGACATAGTCACTCACTACTAAGAAGAAAGTGCCACACAGGCACTTAGTGACGTATTCAACGCATTTGTCTGGCACTTACATTTAGCATCTAATGCACACACACACAAAAAATAGTGGCACAGTGATAAGGACGGACGATTATCGTTCCTTTTCACTTCCAGTAGTAAAAAGTTTCATACGACCATCCCTTTCGTTCTTGCTATTATTATAACGTTGTCAAATCCATATTAATCCTACATTCATATCCGATTGTAACTAAAAACATACTGAATTAACTTTTTGTATCAAAGACTGGCTGAATATCTATATATACCAGAATAGACACACCACTTGAATCTGACAGCTGTTCCAAATTTAAAACTCATAACCTCCGGAAAAATCGTATACATATGTATAATGTTAACTTTATGTATGTGCCAAGTTCTGATGGTGGGTAATGCTGGTCATTGTCTGTTGTTTCTGAACGCATTCTAGAGCACTTGACGATATTTGTGTAGATAAATTTAATTACTCCTCTGCGACATAACATAACCTATTAATACCGCAGGTGCTACAAATAGGTCAGTAGGTCGACGGAAAACGTCCTCATGGATTATTCAACCACCTTACAAAGTATTCTAGTATTCTATTAAATATTTAAATATCGCTTTATAAGATCGACGACCTACTTAAAGTAAGACTTACTTTAAGTAGGTCGTCGACGGTAGCTTTTATGATTATAGGTATAGGTAGGTATGTAATGTAGGTAATATTGGGTCATTAGGTCATTATCATTACCTATGAAATTGGAGTTTATGGTCATAGACTTCAGTGGATCCCTAATTTTATTATCAAAAGAGTTACTTAGGTATATTCTTTGTTTTCAACAGTGCACTGTGTAACAAAGATTTATTCATACTAATAATAGTTTTTTTCCTTAAATAATATTCAAAAATAAGCTTTGAAAACAACTCATGCCATATGCTGCCGGTTCATATTTTTAAAATAGGTATAATTTATGATAGTAGATAGATACCTAGTATACCTACATTGTTTTCTGAAATAGAGATATACAAAACACGCCTTAGGAGTGTTTAAATATTAACGGTATAATTTGATTTATTTTGATTTTGTCATCAAAAAAATATACACAAAATTAATTGTATGGAAAATAGTATAGATCTCTATTAATAAGGTATAAGGTAGGTATCATTAAGGTAATTGACATTAAAGTAATATAATGTCATTTTTAAACGACCGACGTAACATTTCATTTTAATAAGTAAGTAACTGTTTATTTTCGCTTAGTAGGTAGGCTTATGTGTAGCCTAAAATGAGCTTAAAGTGGATTTGCGTAAGAATATCCATGTTACAAGTATATTTACATGTACATTTATTTATTTTTCATAAAGTTACATGCGTGCAAATTTAACAAAAATCATGTAAATATTTATATAGAGTACCGTAAACTGGGGTTACATTGATCAATTTTAAAGTTTAAACTTCAATATTTTCTAAAATTAGGCGTAAAAAAATCTAAAAATAAAATAGTAACATAAACTTTTTGTTATCTTTCTCGGTAAAAAAATTTGAAACGATACTTTAAAAATGTATGAAGATAGAAAAATAAAACGTTGTGATCAAAGTTAAACTGACATTGGGGTTACTTTGATACCTTATGTTTTTTTAGGGTAATTGAATGTAAATTGAAAGAGAAATTACTCCTGTAAACCTTTACAGGAGTAATTTCTCTTAAGAAAATAAATAAATCCGTTCACAATATCAAAAGTTACAACAATTTACGTCGTTTTGGGGTTATTTTGATCAAATATTTGTGATCAAAGTAACCCAGCAATATTATAAAAAAAAACTTCAGTATTCAACTTTATTAAAAACAATAATCAAACATTGAAGAGTGAACAATCCTCTTATAAAATAAACAGTCAAATGGATAGATTTACCATAACCAACTATACGTAAGATTCTAATCAATGTGACCCCATGTAGGTGATCAAAGACACCCCATTGAATAAAAACAATTGCTGTTGTACTTAGTTTGAATTAAAGACCCCAAAAACGTTATATTTGTGTACCTAAACACACTTGTGACAAGTTAATTGTGATTAAGAACCGTTTACCTCACTACCCTTATTGTTAGTTTAGAAGTTATTTTATACACGAAAAATAGCAAAAAGTATACGTAAATATAAACACATGATACGCTATTCTAACGACCGCACTCATTTAAAGTGTCTAAACAATTAATAAGGATAACTATCGTTCTTGCCAGACTTAAAAAAAAATAAACAGATGCGTTTGGTAACGGAAGATATTCGCGATTAAAAAATAAAAGAAGTTTTTATCAATGTAACCCCAAAGTTCAAAGTAACCCCCGTTTACGGTAAATCTAAAATTAACCAAAATCGATCAATAAAATGAAGCTTATAAAACAATGGTTTTGTAAATCATTAATATCAGATCAGATTCTGATAATTAACTATAACCTATCGAGAAAAAGAGTGTTTTGTCAAAATAAAACGGAACGAAAATAACTTGGTAGATTAGTAGCTTCATAGCATAGTAATAAGTTATGTGCATGACAGTAAGGTATTTATATAACTACTTGTCTTATTTAATTTCACCTTAACCTCCTGCCGCCCAGACTATAAAATTTGCCAGTGAATTTTGAATTAATAATGTAGGAAATAGAATATAATTTCTTTTGTTTGAAAAGGCCTTTTAATAGATCTCTGGGAGGCAGGAGGCTATATATTAGTTTTACCTAGTTAATGACCAAGTTTAGGATATTTCTATTTCGATAGTATCTATACTGTGTTTGGTCTGGTGTTTAAAAAAAAGGTAAACAATCTTGTAGTATCTTTTTATTGAAAAATGCATATAAAAATCCAAACTAGGTACTTAATGAATCAAAAACAATGTAAAATAACTGTATTTCCTTGTTATATTATGTATATTTGCTAAAACTTATTTTCTACTCGTAGTTTTCAATAAAAAGATACTGCAAGACTGTTTACCTTTTTATAAACACCAAACCAAACAGAATATAGGTAAGACATTTTATTAAACATCACACAATAAAATATAGGCAATATTTCGCTGGTAAACTTAGGAGATTAGCGAATGGTGTTTTTTTCTATACATTTGTTTAAAGTTCAGTTTGAGTTCCTTAAAATTATTACTAATACCTACTCGACATAGAAACTAGACTTTGACATTAAGCCCCCTCTTCTTATCCGACATTTTCCATACCTCGTTCCTCCTAGTTCGAATCGAATGTGTCCTTTATAAATCACATTGGGCAGGAATTACAGTAAAAATATAATTTACTCAATTTGTTGAGGTTAGCGTTACTCATAACTCATAACTATCCCTCTCAAATTGATAGCTTCAGCGGTTATCGACTATTTATTTAACAATGTGGCAGACCATAAGGGTTCCTTTTGTAGGTATCTTTTTGATACAGACCCCTAAGTATCCATCTTTGAAGCAAACCCAGAGGGGAAAATTCCTCGCCATGTAAAAGTTTGTTTATGGACCACTGTTGTTTCAATTGCCATCCACACTAACCCCACTTATATAAGACATAGATCTTCAGAAAAATTGATCTGCATTCTTTTAAATCTGCGACACTCACCGTTTATTTAAAAATCACCACCAAAACAAAACACACGCGCAAAAACGTTGAAAATTCAAATTCCGAACTCGAACGGCGTTCGCTTCGTTTGAATTCCGCGCTGGCAACCTCTAAAACGAGTTCATAGGCTGCAGTCGCGTGCGCCGGTTGTGGTGGCGCGGCGGTGACTGACGGTGACGGCTGGTGGTCGAAGCGAGCTTTCAGGCCGCCCGCCCAGAGGTTGGAGCAAGTATTAGTTGGCGACCGGTAAGTCCAACCAACCAACATTGAACCAAGGTCGCCAACCGCGTAATGTGGTTGACAACGAAATTGGAGCTAACCTTTTAACCCGTGCCCGTATCGCCACCAATGCAAAATTAAGGTGGATTTAGACCAAACAAGCATTCGCGCTCATTCTATCCCCCACTCTACGAAATTCGTTCGTCACACAATTAAAGTGATTCGTCGAAATTCGTTGATTTCGTAGAGTGGGGGACTGAGCGAATTGTGCATTGGTGGCGATACGGGAACGCTCGATGAAAAATTAATGGCGGTTAAAACGTTGGCTCCAATTTCGTTGCCAACCACATTACGCGGTTGGCCTTGGTTTATTTCACCACGCAGATCAGGGTGCTTAGCCAAGTTGCCAATCGCTAGCGCTTAATCGTCAGTCGTGAGCGAAAGGCAGCTAACTGTCTTTGTCGCACTAATGGGAAAGAGTGACAGAGAGGGAAAACTACGATACGTTACTAAGCGCTAGCGATTGACAACTTGGCTAAGCATCCAGAGCTTGCATTTCAATTTGACACATTTTATAGACCATAGAAACCGAATCAGAACTGTCTTATTTATCACTTTTATCAGACTATAGCAAGATGAGCTGGACATTGAATGTCTGATAAATCAGACTAGGTAAAGGGTCTCCCCAAGTCAATCGATGTGGGATCGGGTTACGCCAGGTGAAAAAGGTTTTACGTTAACCGCATTAGAGCAAAAAAGACGTCGATTGGCACGTATCGGCTCGGGCGTCACGGCATCGTATTTTTCGCTCTTATGCCGCCGACTAACGCTTTCGGCCGGTTTAAGTTAAGACGATTCCGCTAATTTAGGGAGACCCTTATTCAGCGGCCCTCTATCTGTCACTAATAACGGCTTCGTTGGAGTGACAGAGACAAATAGCCTTAAGGTGCGGTTAAACTAAAAGAGCATTCGCTGTTCTAGCGCCCGTTCTAAGAAATTAACCAATCACGTTTTGTGTACCGATCGAATTTCGTAGAGTGGGAGGTTAGAACAGCGAATGCTCTTTTAGTTTAACCCCACCTTTATACGCCTGCTGGGACCGGTTCACGTATAATCTATTTTTGTGCCAGTGAATGGGTTGCAGCAGGTGTACAAT
>JALPQI010024109.1:0-19206 GCA_025490895.1 Thaumatotibia leucotreta | reverse complement strand
TGTTTCCTTATTACCGCAACTGCAGATATACAAGATGTGTAACCTTTTCAAAATAAACAAGTGATCCAAGGAAAGTATCGGTCTTGTCCATTTTTAAAATAGGTACAGGATTTATTATCTTGATGAAACTCTAAAACAACTTGTAGTAAATTTCAGGAATTGTGGATGAGTCCACTGCCTCCGTCGAAACCGGAATTCGCGATATGTGCATTACTATTCCTAATTTCCTATCGGCAACCAAAAAGATTTAATTAAATAATTCAGTTGCTTAGAGCGAGCGGTAGGGTAAGTGAACCCGTTTGCGGCTAGAATGCAATCCGCTTCATATTTGCAGAGACCGGGCACCGGGGAGAGGCTCAGAATAAAAAAATCGTACGTACGTACGTAAAATCGTTAAGTCTGGATTTCTGGAACCTCCTAGTTGGTATTACGGACATTTTTTTAAACCTGCTTTAGGAAGCCGATAGGTTAGTTGCCTGGGAAAAATCCATTCAGATCGCACTACAACAGCTATCTACAAATTTCCGCTCTAATAAAACTAGTTGAATCTACTCTACCCGGTCTGGGTAGCGATACGGCACCGATCGAGCTAATGGGAGTTTATCTCTGGCTCGCTCGCTACCCTAGCCTACTTAATAAAATTTACGTAAATATTACAGTACCTACATATAATGGAAGGAAACATTCGAGATTCAATTCACTCCCTAGAAAACGTCAAGCGCATACCGTCCCAAGATCCTTTGTAAACAAATCACGACGTAAATATAGGTCGGCGCGCATCGCCCGGCGACAGCCGGCCGGCGTATTTTTGGCAATGCAACTGTCGCCCCCAACTGTGCCATTCTCTGAAGCAAAGTTCATTGACGAATATTTCCGTTACGTAATATAATCTAACAAATGCCGGTCGACATAAAAATTTAAACGGAGACTCGTCATCGCTCGGAAATATCGTTTTGTAACCGACTGTTGTCACTGTTTGTATACTTATTACTTCGTATCTACAGAATCATATTTGATCATTCCTGTTCTGCAAAACCCAGTTTGTATACTTTGTATGACGCAATCAGTTTGTATATTATACAGTTACTTGATCTTGGTTACTTGTACACGACTTAAATAAAGGGATCATAATAAATGCCCTTATTCATAAACCGGCCCTATCATATTAATAAGCCATTTTCGGCTGTCCTTGTCCATTGTCGTTAGGTATATTATTAATTATTATGAAGTTTTTTAGTTTATAAAACTATTATTCTGTTATAATTCTGAACTAACTGCAATGTTTTTATTTTTATTATAACTACAATCAATTTATCTGTTCTTTCTACACATTTATTAACATGTAGTTACGAGTACATGCTATTCTAAAACTAGATTCAATTCATTATCGATTTCGAATATTCTGAGTATATATCCAAGTTCCCGTAGCCTATGAATCCGATTGTAAACCAATTTTTGATACTTCACCGTTTTCACTGGTTAAGCAATATTGGTAGAACTCTCCCTTTGCTTCAAACATCACTGACCCAACAAGCAGCCCGACCCGTTTTTGTTTGCTAGACTCGAATATTTAATTTCATAAAGTCCAGTCCGCAGCTGAACCATGTAGACGTGGATGTAAGTCTTGTCTTCGGCACAAGAATCAAAATCGTTTACATATTTATGGACCCGACCATGCACCGGTCAATGCCTTTTTAGTCTTCGGATAGTCTTATGGCAAAACCTAAACCGTTCAGTTTTTGACGGAAACTATAAACTTATTTTAATGAAATTTTTTGTCTGTGATCGTGTGATTTTACAGATATTATGTAATTGTCGATTATTCGACTTACTCAACTTGTGACCTAAAAGATAAACAAAATGTATGACTGAATGTTCAGGGTAGCTCAGTATTTGCAGGTAGACTGTACCTACTGTTTATTGATTCTGCCGACGTCGTGGAAATGGAAACATTCTTACACGGTCCATTAAATGCTAAGTTTAAGTATTGATGAACTTTATTCCTACAGCAATAGAGGCGAGCCTTTTCAGACGTTGTTTGAAAGTTTAAGGAGCTCTTGTTCAGAGTGCCCGATTTCATTGTCTGTGCACAGGCGGCTTAGTTCGAGAACTCCCTTTGACTCGGGCTGACACGGCCACATTTGGGTCACTCGGAATAATGAAAATTAATTGTGTCAATCATGTTTAACATTTCGATTTAAGCACGGTGGCGTGTTTCTCGATACACTGCGACATTTGATCGGTAGATCTCGTGTATCAACAATGTAACGAAAATGCAATTTTCCATAATAAAGTTGTTTCATAATTGCAGTCATAGAGCTATTTTACTTACAACTAATTTGCAGCATCTTACATTAAAGTAAGATTTAATAACTGATATTCATAAGCCAAATTGACTATTTTCTTCATCATCATCAATATTATAATCATATTTGTTAAGTCTCGCATTCTGTGGTGCCGGTTAATTAATAGCCACTAGTGTTTTTTTTTCTATGCTACTGCTTTGAGCTCCAATTTACTTTTTATATGCATGCATGCATGCATCAGCCTATGATAGTCCACTGCAGGACGTAGGCCTCTCCTATTAACTGTGCTATACGCATCAGGAGGTAAATACCCATAATCGCCACGCTGGGCAAAAAATGATGAAAAATGTATTCTTACTGCCGTCACCACACGGCCAACGGTTTTTCTATGGTTTGATCTAAAAAGCCCGACTTTGCTTTCCTCTCTCTTTCTCTCTTTATCTCCCTGTCTCTAAGTTTTTTCCATTTTGCCTACAAATATGTGTAATTATTTTCTTAGCCTTGATAATCTATATACAGTCGCTCTCGTTAATTCGAAACTCGAAGGACCTATCCAAATATTACGATTTATCGAGAGTTCGAAATATCAAATGGTCGGAAATATTCGGGAGAAAAAATGAAAGTACGAGGTGTTAAGTAATAATCAACTATTATTTATTAAATGCATTTTTTTTTCACTTTTCTTCCCACCTACTTCCACTTTTTCGATTAAGTCCTTCTTTTCAGCAATCGTCAAGCATCTATATTTTCTAGGACTCATAACTAACGTAAACTTTTAATCTGTACACATAAGCAACGGAAAAGTAACTTAACTGAGTGGCAAACAAATATGTCATCATCATATCAGCCGAAAGACGTCCACTGCTGAACATAGGCCTCCCCCAAAGATTGCCACAATGACCGGTCCTGCGCCACCCGCATCCAGCGGACTCCTGCGACCTTCACCAGGTCATCAGTCCACCTTGCCAACAAATGCTCGTGCAACTTTTCTAAAATGTGGGGTACTTGCCTCTTTAATCTCATAACTTTGAATTATCGAATGTTTGACGCCCACGAGTTCGAATTAACGCGTGGTTTTGTTGTGTAGCTATTACTTTTTTGTTTGAATTACCAAGTGTTTAAAAATGTATTGAATTTTTTCGAAATAGCATGAGATCTTCTAGGGAATTCGTGATAACTTCGAATTATAGAGAGGTTCGAATTATCGCAGGTTTGAAATAACGAGAGTCGACTGTAACTGATCCGTGCTCTATATTTTACAGTTTCTCGATCAATGCTCTAAAACAAGGTTTACAAACTTCAGCTGCGTAAGTCTTATGTAAACACTAAGGTACGTCTAGTGACGTAGGCGCTACCGCCTCACGACAAAACGCCACTTTCACGTATTAGCACTTGTTTTAATGTGGCTGTGTTATTCCGGAAAATATGTGGGACGGGGCTGCGTCACGTCTACAATCTACATGCCATCGATGGGTGTACGGTGTGGGAATACTAATCAGTTTTGCGGGATTCTTTAAATATCTTATGAAAATTGAGATTTCATAGAGATTTTCGGAATAACATTTCAATATTATCGAGAAAAATCCAGTGGAAATTAGTTCTACTGATAAAATTAAGTATTTTATGTTTTTGTCGATCTTAACGTGATGATACAATTTTACAAAGCAAATTTTAGTCTGGCTGAGAAAAATAACCATTAGTCTAGAGTCTCTAGAGTAGCGGGGCTAGGTGGATTTGAGATTCAGACATAAGTAAAAAAATACATTTATTTGCCCTTGACTTGTACCAACCAAAAATAATGATAAACAAAAAACTCCTATAGTGTTCGGTACGGGAAAATATGGAGAAGTCAGCAATAAACCTCGGCCCCGTCCCTCGCCAATATTTTATTAAAGTTTTCCTTCACCAACACGTTGCTGTCGCCCTTGTACTGTTATTGTAAACAGAGCCTTGTCAATAAGTCCAGACAGCATCGCGAGCCCTCGGGGTCAATACTCCCTCAGACTACGCGTCGCCTTGCTTGAGCATACAGCGATTTACTTAATGAAGCCTTTGACGGGTCGTGGAGTCTTTGGAGTATCACCTTATATCATCTTTAGAAAGACCACCGGTGAACGGGTAGGTAAAACTACCCGAGAACGCAATTTAGGTAGTGGTAGTATAGGTAACGCCAACGGTAATGAGAATATATTTCTCACCACCCCAATTCTTCCCGTGGGTGTCCTAAGATTCTGGTAAGGGATTGAATTATCACTGACCATTTATTTATCGAACCATATGTCGTATGAACCATACTACTGCTATCGCCAACCCGATTGCCCAGCGTGGCGATTATGGGCATTTACCTCCTAATACGTCCATACGTAAAGGCTAAGGAGAGGCCGTTGTCCAGCAGTGGACTGATATAAACTTATGATAGTGATGATGTAGTACCTATAGGTAGCGTCAGTTGTCTGAAGGCAACTTGACGCTTGCATCATTGTTAGTGATTAACTAAATGACAGCTACCGCGACCTACCCTAGAACGCGTTTTATGAACACAAGTTGCCATCATTGCATCTGACGTATATTATTTATCCAGGGACTGAGAAACAGACCGTAAGTAAACGTTAAATCAAACCTAAATACACCAGGAAATTGACAATTAAGACGCGTAAGGTAGATTAGACAATTTAGTGTACTATATTATGTGATAGCTAAACATTTTTACCGCAAATTGGTAAATAGTCATTATTTTACGTATTGTAAAAATTGTCAAATGGCAAACGCAGCCTAGCCGACGGATAAGGTTAGCTATTATTATTCAGTGAGTGAGCTATGTTTTTGCTTATACTTTATTTATTAGTTGTGTTATTTTCCACTCTTACGCGTATTCTTATTATTCTCCAGTATATACTTCTACAAAATAAAACTCCTTGTAGAAGCTAAAACATATGCGGCATAACAAGACATTTCTACTTAATTGGACGGGAAAAGCTTGTAAACATAACCAGTATAACTCGATATAGTAAACAAACACGCACATTCCTAATCACATACGGATATCAAGATTCTTATCGATTCACGAGGGTTGCGCAAACGGCATATCAGATCTCTTTATTTACATCAAAATAAACCTCATTTTAGCTACTGTAGGTACAGAGTAGTAAGTAAAATACCAAAATAAGGATACTCGATCCTGTTGCTACCCAGGCCGCGCGAATACGAGTACAGCTAAGAGCTTTAATATATGAACACTTTTTCTCCTTACACCAATGCCTTAAGGTGAAAAACTGTATACATATTTGTACACTTGGCTGTACAAACAAGGCTTTAATTTAAACCTTCGGACATGGGACTTCTTTTCCTTCCATGGATTCACGCTGCGAATCTAAAATGAACCCTCTTGGTTGCATCTAAAGATCCTTTTACCTCACCAGCGCGTCGTACGACTCGTACATCAATCTTGTTTCGCTAACACATGACTGCCGACCGAGTTATCTTCGGGCGTTGTATTCCTGATGCTTGCCGAACGCTGGGGTTTAGGCATGCTACTGCGAACACCGAAGTTTACAAATTTCGGGGATTTGTCTCTGTCGCTCCAGCGAAGGCGTCATTCGATTGACAGAGAAAAATCCCCGAAATTTGCGAATTTCATAGTTCGCGGTAGGGCTGCAGGTCTTCAGGACCATAACCTCTCTATTCTCAAGAAATATGCCGTCGCTAATAAAATATCTACACTCTCGGTAAAAAAATAGGTACGAGTCGGGTATAACTTATAAAAAACGCTGTAAACACGATTACAAATAGATTTTTTAATGTTTACAAGATAAGTGGAATCCAATTGTACGAGGGCTGTTCCGAAAGTTTTTAGTTGCTCCGGTTCTATCCATGCGATTTCAATAAAACTTACACCATTTTGAGGGATATTTCAATGACGCTTTAGGCGGTGTAAATTTGTTTTAGTAATAGTTTTAGATATTTTTATTATTTTATTTTACTTAGACGTGTCGAGCCTTACTCCTATGTCCATGATACCGGTTTTTAAGACACTTTTTTAATGAGATGCTATGAAGATCATTCGCTTATAAAACTATTTTATTGTATAGGTACTAGTAATTGAAGATATTTCCGTTATTTTTAAGTACAAACTACGTGATATCCTTTACTTTAATCATAAATTAGTAGGCATCGAAAAAATCGTAAACTCTAAAATTGAAATTTCGAATATAGTAAAAATCATCATTCATCATTGATCATTGTTCTTCAATTATAATTATTAAAACGCAAAATGAACTAAATTATTTATCCCGGGTATATTTAAGTACGGCTTTAAAAGATTTTTATACAAAATATGCTTCAATGTGTCAAAAATGGCCAATTTTTCCATACAATGTTAAATTTCATACAAAACAAGTTTTTGTATAAAAAATGTAATAAAAAAACTATTCCCATTACATGCATAAATTTATTATAACCATAATAATTATTGAAATGTCCCTCACAATGACATACATTTAATTTAAATCGCATGAATAGAACCGGAGCAACTAGAAACTTTCGGAACAGCCCTCGTATTGGAATTTCCCCGATTTTAGCATCGCATAAAAAAACATTGCAAAACTTTGCAGTATTTTCTATGAAAAATTACATTTGACCCGTATTCATTGTCCACGAGTGAAATTCCTAGCTTTTTCATTAATATATTCAGTGGCGGTATCACACACACTATGAGAGGTTTATTAAATAAGAACCGTCAATACTCCATATACCAATTAGATACATTTTTGGTGGTTCTTGTCTATTTTAATATACCTAAGCCCTCTCCCGTCATATTTTGCAAAAGTTGTAAAACGTCAAGTGCCCTCGTTGTGCCGATTTGTCCGGAGCAGACTTGTCCCTGGGTGTGGCACCTATGTCTACGAGTATGTCCATGATCTCATAAAAAAATATTCCTTATTAACATCCTCTGACATGAAAAATATTATTATGATCACGTCTAAAAGCCTTAGTGGTTGGGAATAACGCTCCATACTTTAGCGGACACCGCAAGTTCGGACGGTTTTTTGTCTCAAGCCCGGTTGACGACTTCATACCACGTGCTTGCATGTCGGTGCTTCATATCAGCTCGTTAAATTTGAACTTAACGGTGGAATGAAGCGTGCTTTCACGCTTCTGTTATACGCTGAGTCTTTACCAGTTTCTTATCTTGTGGTGGCTTGATATTCCATATTCTTTATCGGCCATAATTTTCCTCAGATTGAGGAAGTTATAAGGCGGAATTCCCTGCCTCGTTCTAGCAGACAGCTATGTCCCGCTCTTACAGGACTGTAAGCAATGCGAGTCAATACTGTATACGAGTTAAAGTATTAAATAGTTTTGTTTACTCAGTGATGCTTTGTTGTCACCTGACGTCGGATCCGTAGTTGGGAATACCCAAGTTTTCGTCTGCCGCCGCGTCGATTTTACGGATGATTTCATCTTTGCACAACCAGATTTAGACTTGACAAATGACAATGTTTAAAATTCTTTAGCATAGTCATTTAGCTATTTATGATTACGCGAATTATGTGTAAAAAAGTCGTATGCTGTTTAATACTGCTTAAACAGCATCATGCAGTATATATATATATATGATAAGCTACAAAATGGAACATCTTGCTAAAAGGGGTCACATTAAAAGTACAGAAAGTATGTGCTTTTTAAGTTACGGCCTGGTTCCCGCGATTTTTGACGCACAACACAAGCATTATTGAGTTTACTGTAATTCAATGGGGAGGCATATAATTCATGCGCTTGAAACTGACATACTTACTTTTAACAGTAACTTTGTTATACCAATGACGTCGATCCGCATTGTTTATCTAAAAAATTCTCATATTATAATATTCGCAATCGTTAACAGATTGATCAAACAATGGCCACGTCACAACACTTCCATACCAGGTTCGTTGGAACTTGGGCCTTGAGATAGTGCGACGGCCTCGAAATTTATCACCGGGGGCCCCAATTACGTACTGCGGTGTTCTGTGTTGCTAGCTGCTGGTTTTCCTCGTGTTTGACGAATTTTGGTCAATGTCTAGAGTTAATATGTCAAGGATTTTTCAAGCTTGTATTTAGTCTAACCCTGTATATGCCTTTAGTCGTTAGTCAAATCTCGCAAATTAAATTTGATCTATTTCCCAGTTACCGGAACTTGAGAACGAAGTGACCCCATCAAATTAGAACTAAATGGTAAAATGTATAGTTACTTTTATATATATAATGTACTTAGATACACATCTAAATAAATACGTATAAAAACGATGCAATGCGCACCAGATGACAAGCCGAGAGGCCCTAACATTTATGTTCTACCTAGAGGCCGCATAGAACATCAATACTTATCTCGTTATTCGATGAAATTCAGGGTAGACAAACTCCAAAATCTTGAATTTCTTTGTTTTATCTGGTAACCCCAGCATTCAGCAGCATAACAGCCTAATTCGTATAATCGTGAGTTGGATTCTTATGACGCTTTCCTTCGATTTACCAACGTTTTAGAACTTAGTATTTTGGAGGCATTATCATTAGTAGTAGAATTCTGAAAGTGCATACGTAGTTTGACAGGTGTGTCACGTCCGTGTCCAAATGTATCGACAAAAGTATTTGACAAATGCCCAGTTATATAGGCACATTTTGCTTTCAGATATCATCACTTTCCGTACAAACTCGAATTTTAAATAAAAAGAGTGCTTAAAACATGGCATGCACCTGGCAACCCAGACTGCCAGCCTTGGGCAGGACAACAGCCTAGTCGTGTGAGTCAGCGACACGCAGTTAATAATAACCGCTGAGTAGTAACTTTTTTCTTATGGAGCCTTCCGTCCATTCATACCGACTTTTGGCCAATGAGGTGATATTGTATGTAAATATGGCTTTCCATCGGTTGGCAAACAAACATTAAATTCATATTCTTGTATTAGTTTCGGCGATCTAAATTTGCATTGCCGACATTGCCGTCTTTCGTTTTTAGAGTTCTATTTTATTTTTAATCTAAACGTACCTAATTCGTAAATTACGTATCTTCAGCGTCATACACACAGCTATTGTGTCACATTTTGGTATATAAATATTTTGCGGCGAATGTTTTTCATATCCTAACATTCAGTGAAGTAACTGCTTAAAACCATTAACGGCATGTCGCTATGCAATCTAGACTAATGTTACAATGTTAGGTAATTTCTCCAAGCCAATGGATCTCGAGATTAGCCTCGTCTGTTGTTACTGAACCGTCGTTAGATAAAGTTCCGTCGTCTGTATGATAGCCGCTCTCATTCTCACGCTACGCCTGTTTATTACTTGTTTACAATTTCGCCGTAATCTCGGCATTTTCCTTTTTAGGGATTTAAGTTTCTGTTCACTGTTTCGCCTTTCTGTTGGTGCGATTTTTGAAAATATAGAAGACTGCGTATAATAAATTCATGTTTCTATTATCAGTGGGGGTAGCACTTCTTTCAGACTCGGTTGTTCATTGATTATGTCGCGCGTCGCGCCACTCCTACAACAGTCGTCGACTAAGCTGAGTTTCTTGCTGGACTCTTCTCGCTGCATCTGCTCTTCTCGCATAGACTTCCCGTCTCTTACTAACTACGATAATAAAAGAGGGACGGTTATTTCATCTCGCAGCGACATAGGTACTGTCGCGCCAATAATGTGGTCCCATTTGCGTATGCCACCAATTTTTCATCCGTATCAGTTATTCGTAGCCATTAAAATCGTTCCAGAGATTTATCGGTTCGTTCCGGACTCGACTAAATAACTGCGAACGTGGCTCTGCACATTATCAATACCGCGAACATCGAAAAACTAAAATTTCAAATAGCCTGTCGCTGTCACTCCTACGGTGGCGTAATCGGAGTGACTGAAACAGACGTTCAACATTTTTGATGTACACAGTAAGCCCTCAAGAAATATGAGTCTTGGAAACTCAATAGCGCACTCGAGATGTGGGTCGTCCTTTGAGAGGTTCTTTGCAGCGGCTTTGATCGCCAATATTTTTGTGTGTAGGTTTTCGAGCAGATTTTTGGAATGTTTCAGTGTGTAGTCAAACCAAAGGCCAACTTGATGTATATTTTACTTTTCATAACTCGGGAATCTCCATCTAAAAGCTGGTCTGGTCACTTCATAGCGCAACAACGTAACAGCATTGCGATGCAGCGAGGAAATGCCGCCAGCATGCAAATAAATACATAGTTTACTATTTACAATGTCAACACCAGTAACACAAACTCCTAGTTTATGTTCGCAACAACTACAATGTTTTCGTTATCTTCAAATAAAAGATTGCTCGAGATAAACGCAGCGCGATAAAGCATTGCGATATCGAATGTATTGTTGTAGTAACAATTTATTTATAGTTATCATGTTGTCAGCTATTCTCGGCGTCTAAGTTGGCACCAACTCTCGCATGACGGTGTATACAGGGTGGGAAATGAGTCTGCTGAGTGCTGACAACACTTTAAAGTTGTATTCCTGACCACAATTTGAGACTATAATGTCATATGAACTTTTTTGAATTCGGCTTAATTTCAGAGATAAATTACATGTTTCTCAAAATATTTTTTTCATCATAAGTTTCACTGAAAAGTGCCTGTTTGATTAAAATTTAGACACTGCGATTTAATCCACCCGTTGACAAAGCGTAACAAACGTTCGAATAATTAAATTACAATAAAAAAAAACTGGTTAACATTTTTTTTTACTGGAACTGTATAATCAAATCCAAAGTATCGGAAAAAGAAACTTACATAAGGCCTGTTCACTTCTTTTGACGTCTAAAATGCATAGGTAAAGTCTGTCAGCATACTCATTCCCACCCTGTATTTAAATATCAGTGCTAATTAATTGGTTTACATGCTTTCAGCCGTTTAAACGTTATATTTCACAGCGTCAGTGAGACATTGGACTGGCTAAATCCTTATAGTGAACCAGTAAGGTGTAAAATAGCTTGGCAACGGTTCCTGAAGGCTCTAATGATGCACGGGTGTCTCTGAGAGTTGGAGGGTGACGAGTGGGTGAAATTGCGAATTTTCAGCTCAAGAGGTGCGACGTAACTGAGGGCTTGGCCTGTTGTGTTAGGGAGGGTTACGTTGTGGTTGAATAAGGTTCAGCGCTTCGTAGCCAGACTTATTCAGTGGCGTGGTCCGTCGGAGCTACAAATTATTCCTTAAACATATATGTATATTTTGCTTTAAATACTTAGCCGTGTGGTGACGGCATTAAGAATACATTTGTCACCACCCCAACTCCTCTTGCGGGTGTCGTAAGAGTTGACTAAGGGATTGAAGTGTCACTTACCATTATTTAATAAAAGATTATTGATGGGCAGCAGCGTCATCATAGTGGACACATTACTGCGATCGCCAATCCACTTGCCCAGCGTGGCGATTATGGGCATTTACCTCCTAATGCGTCTATACGCATAGTTAATAGGAGAGTCCTACGTCCAGCAGTGGACTATCATAGGCTGATGATGATGAGTTTGGCAACGGCTCCTGAAGGCTCTAATGATGCACGGGTGTCTCTGAGAGTTGGAGTGACGAGTGGGTGAAATTGCGAATTTCCAGCTCAAGAGGTGACACTTGCGACGTAACTGAGGGCTTGTCTGTTGTGCTAGCGAGGGTTAAGGTACGAGTTCGCAGCCGACCGCAGGCGACAACTGCAGACGACGTGTCGCAACGACACTACTGGTTTCTATGTATTTCTATGAAATTCCCTCCGTAGTTAGCGACATGGAGCTAGCGACGCGTCGCCGAGCGGCAGACGGCAGTGTCGCCCGACCGCAGATCAGTAGTGTCGCTGACGCTCTGCATTTAATCATAGGACATGTGGCTTGTCGTCTTTTTCTGTATAATAAAAGCAAGTCATCATCATCTTCTTCCTCTTCTAATAAAAGACGTAAAAAATTGCGATCACTATTCTCGAACACGTCAGACATCTTGTTTCACGGACCGCTCTGAATCAACTGGATGCCATCTGCAGTTGTCGTCTGCAGTCGGGATCGAAATCATGACTGCAGCGACAGGACGCAACGACGTGTCGCGCCGACATGAAGCGACGACATGTCGTCTGCTGGTGCTGCGTGCGGTCGGCTGCCAACTTGTACCTTAACATGGTTGAATGAGGTTCAGCGCTTCGTAGCCAGACTTATCCAGTGGCGTGGTCCGTCGCAGCTACAAATTATTTCTTATCCTCCTAAGACCCAGACACACAAGAGAAATATCCAAAATTTACCATTGAATTCAGCGGCCCTACCGCGAAAAACGAAATTCGTAAATTTCGAGGATTTGTCTCTCTCACTCTAATGACGCCTTCGTTTGAGTGACAGAGAAAAATCCTCGAAATTTACGAATTTTGATTTTCGCGGTAGTAGGTCAAACTGTCCGAAATTTTTACGAAACAAAATAATTGCAACAAGATTTTTCAAATACCAATTTATCTAAAAGCTTAAAGCTCCCATTTCCTCTTAAGTCACTTTGTTACTCTTTAAAAAAGGGTTATTCATTGCAAATCTCCGCTATACTTACTTACCCCCTTATTCATAAACGTCTCCGAACTTAGCAAGTAGCTAAGTATTGTTTGTCCCTTTCGGTCTTATCAATGTGTCCATAAGAAAGAAACGGACAAACAATACTTAGCGACTTGTTAAATTAGGGGAAATTTATGAATAGGGGGGGTAAATCTCTTATCTGCAACATTCATTTCAAGGAAAAAACACCCGTATACAGAGGGAAAGAAAGGAGATATTTCCATGAATTGATTATTTACTGTAGATCCGAAGTTGACAAAGTATAGCGACGAAATGCTAATGCAAATATAATCAGTATCACCAAATTAAAAATTTAAAAACAACCAACTTCAACCGATTTCTTCAAGATCCTATAATCTGTGGTTTCCATCATTGGTTTTCTATCATCAAATCCTACTTTCTGTATGCAAAATCTTGTAAATGAATGAAAATTACCAAAAGCGCCATACATGTATAGCGCCATACCTATAACATTTGAAGAGATCTCTCGATTTCTCCAAGCTCCCATCATCAGATCAGACCCCAACTTGGTGCCAACGGGACTATATCGGGGTTATACACGTTCGATCACAAAAAAAAATTAAATCGGTTCATTATTCTCAGAGATATCAGGTAACTTATATACAACAAAACCTCCCTTTTTTGAAGTCGGTTATAAATAAATGCTAAAGCGAATGTGTGACAGCCAAGTTGATTATGTATAATCTCGGCATCAATTATATCCACTTACGTAATTTCTAATCAATTGTGACGGATATGCAATTATGCAAGTTCGCGGACTAATGGGAATTCCCGGGATCCGTCAATGATGACAATTTGTATGACATTTAGACCATTAATAAATACTATACAGGGTGAATGAATTATGAGTCGTGAGCAGTAACACGTATTCTAACTCTACAAAACCAACAATTAAATGCCCCACAAGTTTTGAAATTTGACAAGCTTTTTATTTATTTTTTGGTTTTAGGATATACAAAAGGATTTTTAAGACAAATTAATGTACAAATTTAAATTACCTCTTCCAATAGAAGAATTAATTACGGCAATTTTGACGTTTCGTGTAATATTAAATGATATTTATTACATTTAACGTTTTAAATACCTTAAATAGCCGTTTTCATTTCTGAGAAACACCTTAAAAATTAGAAAAAGCCACAAAAAATACAAAAAAAGAATTAAAAAAACCATGAATATTTCTAAGCAACTTGTGGGGCATTCAATTGTTAGTTGTTTATAGAGTTAGAAAAACGTATTACTGTTCACGACTCGTGTTTCACCCTGTATATTTAATATTACATTTTTTTTGCATTTTTTTCTTACACTTGTATGATAATGTAACTGTGTGTTCTATGAATGTTGGTTACGGAATCCAGTTGTATGATGACTTTTGTTACCAAGGAATCTTGGGTGTCCTTAGATCGGGAATTTCAGAGAATTGTGAATCCAATTAGCGTAGCAGTCAATGAAAGTTCATCGAGAGTTTCACTGCGATAATTAAAATTGAGTTTTTAATTTGAAGTAAAAATAGGTATAGCGTATTTATAAGCGATGCATTTTAAAACGCGAAATAAGTATATTTTCGTGTACATTTCGTTTCGAGCTTGATGTCGTCAAAAGCCCATTTTTTATTGCCCTTAATTTAATTAAAATATGACTAATGTTTTTTTCTCTCTTCATTACAGGTAAATACAGAATGGAGCTATGACTTAATGAGCAGTAAGAGTGTGTTATGAATCTTGTCTCTTTAATATTTATTACCAATATCTTTAAGGAAAGGTAAAAGAGAGATAATAAGCTTTGAATGCATAGCGTTTAGGAGTAAGTCATGGAACAAAACAACACTCAGCCATTCATCATCATAAGCCTATGATAGTCCACTGCTGGACGTAGGCGTCTCCTATTAACTATGCGTAGACATCAGACGGATTCGTCCCATAATCGCCACGCTGGGCAAGCGGATTGGCGATCGCAGTAATGTGACCACTATGATAACGTTGCTGCCCATCATCAGTCTTTTATCAAATAATTGTCAGTGACACTTCAATCCCTTAGTCGACTCTTACGACACCCGCAGGAGGTGACAAATGTAGTACTAGGTAGTGTCTTAACTCTTACTGTTATTGAGTTATTAAAAAAATAATTTAATGACTGAAAAAGTGTATGGCAAACCTTTTTTACATTTTAATGTTACTTATTTTGACATGTGGCGGCAATCACCTGAGATTAACTTTCATGTTATTCTTAAGGATCTCTCACATTTAATATTTTATTTATTATGTAGGTATGAAAAAGAAAAAAGATTTTTTCGAATGTAACAAAAGCTGATCCACCAGGCAAGTTATACGTAGGATGCCCTGAAAATTTCGGGAATTTAATACTTAGGAACGTATATTTGACATGTGTTATACCTCTTTCTTACAAGCATAGTCTCATTATTCGAAAACACTGGCCACTTAGAAAAAAAAACAATGTCCGATTTTCAATTGTTTTTTAAAGTCGTTGAGTCGCTGGTGAAAATGGAGCTGTCCCGCGAAAGTTTTAGAGCAATGATTTATTATGACATTTATGACTTTAAAAGTGGATTAACACAACAACAATGTGGAGACCGATTAACTATTGCTTTTAGTAGTGAAGCACCTTCAACGACGACCATATACAGGTGGTATTTGGAATTCCAACGTGGCCGTGTGTCTCTTGCGGATGACGTACGTGAGGGTCGACCGAAAACGGCCGTTACCGATCAAAACATCGATGTTGTTCGCCAACTGATAAAGGAAGATAGGCATGTTACATATCGGGAGATTCAGGAGACTTTAGGCATTGGAATGAGTCAGGTACAAGTTATTTTACAACAAGAGTTGGGCGTGCGGAAGTTATTTTCCCGGTGGATTCCTCACTTGTTATCTGACGACCAGAAAACGGTACGTCTCAATTGACAATGTTTCAAAATTTTCGATGTCCCTAAATGGAAAATCATTTCGAGATATACGCATGTAGATCACAAAAATATATTTTTTTAAATTTTTTTCGCAATGTTTTTGTTAAAAATCTTAAAAATAGTTTAAAGGGGAAGTGACGTCACGTAGCTGATTCAGAGCTGCCACTATAACCAAAAAAATCTTGTGGTTGGATTGTCACTGGTGTTTGGCATTGATATTTGACACTTTTTACCGATTTTCGCCGTTTTCTTACGTGTATGAAACATCACTTGTGACGTAATTTGGCTGATTTTTGACGTTTGTAACTTACGCTCTTTCTGCTCGAAGTAGTAATAAAAAGGGATTTTCGCACTAAAACAGCATTTTTTTGAAAAATAAAAAAATACGTGTATCTTTTAATATTGAGTTCTTTCAAAACAAATAAAAAAAACTAGGACTAAAAAATATGAAATATTGTCAATTGGTGCCGCAAAACTTTAAAAAGATTTAATGGAGGAAGCTCAAATGCCGTTTTTAGTATTGTGTCAGGTGACGAATCATGGATTTACGCATATGAGCCTGAATCGAAAAACCAATCTCGAGTTTGGGTTTACGAAGACGAACCGAAGCCGACAAAAGTTGTTCGTTCTCGCAGCACGATAAAAAAAATGGTAGCCACGTTTGTCTCCAAATCGGGTCACGTGGCGACTATCGCTCTTGAAGATCGAAGAACTGTCAATGCCGATTGGTATATAGGCGTTTGTTTACCGATTGTTTTTGCTGAACTGCGAAAAACTAACCCTAACCGCCGTATTATACTACACCATGATAATGCCAACCCTCACACCGCTCAGAAAACAGACGACTATCTGAAGGGCGAAAACGTCGAATTACTGGACCATCCTCCGTACAGCCCCGACCTAAGTCCCAACGATTTTTTTACTTTCCCGAAAATAAAGATCGCGTCAGCGTTTTCAGACCGCGGAAGAAGCAGTCGACGCTTATAAAATGGCCATTTTGTCAACCCCCACTTCAGACTTCAATAACTGTTTTAAAAACTGGTTTCAGAGTATGAAAAAGTGTATTAAACACAAAGGAGAATACTTTGAAAAACAATAAAAGTACTTTTATTTCATTAAAATGCGTATTTTTTCCGATTCCCGAAACTTTCAGGGCAACCTACGTATCAATGTCTCAAGTAACCTGTCCAATTTAACGCAAATAAACACGAACATCTTGTTTAATCAATGCCTATTATAATTTAATTTTATTACTTTCTTAGCTGATTAAAAAGTTTGACCACTGTTTTAAAGAGCATTGTTTTAACCGAAGATGCATTTAAAGTTTACACGACCAATAACCGTGCTGCATGGTGACGTGACGGGTGCCGCATAGTGACGGCAGTAAGAAACCATTTGTTACCTCCCCAACTCTTCTCGTGTGTGTCTTAAGAGTCAACTACCCTTAGTCAAAAGAAAAATAGCGGCTACATCCAATTTTCTTTATGCGGGCAACACTCACCAACATTTTTTAAATTTACCAGTTATTTGTACAGACGAATTGGTTTGCTAGATACATATTATATGTATATCCTGTCTAATACCGTAAATATAAACAAATGTCCAATGCATTCGGTATTCGCGAGTGGGCCGTCAATTGTCGGCGACATCGACACGCGTCACACCGTTATTTGCCAGATTACTAATTTGTATGCCGTGTAATGACGTCAGTCGATGACGTCATCCATGCCCCTGCCGCCTTTGCGGAATTAAATGCCGGCATGGAATATATACGGCTTTTACATAAGCTTGTGTTCACCCTTTATTGCTTTGCAAATATTTGATACAGTTTGTGCAGTGACGGAGTTTTAATGGAATTAGATGGGTATTTCTCGTATCGTTTTGAGAGTTGTCACATGCATGCAAGGCATGTAATGGTAGATTACATCAGAGGCCGGGAAAATGAGGATTTCCGGCCAAGTTGGTATATACGGCCGAGCGAGCGTGCGACGAACCCGCATAGTAGGCCGGGAATCCGTTTTCACGCCGAGGCGTGTATAGTGCTTTTATCAAACATACAAAGAAATACAAAAAAAAAATAATGACAATGTTGTCGATATTTAAAAAAAAGTTACGGCCCTCCGAAGTTTTGGACCTGACATAAAATGAGCCTACCTACCATAAAAAAGCGCGCCACTAGCGCATAAAAAAGGAACCATCTGTACTAAAAAGAAAGTTAAAGTTACCTAAACTTCATTTTTTTTATTATATAAACAGTAAGCTCGACGCAGAGGTTACTTCACAAATAAGTTAAATGTAAACTTTCGCTGTTAAATGTGGTTTTGCTCAGTTGAAATACGGTTATTCCTCTTTCTGAAAAAAGCTGTGCCAAATTTCACAAAATTATCTGTTTGGCATACATATCATAATGGCGAGTCACTATTTTACTATCCTAAAATCAATATCTTTCCAATTAATAACAATAACTATGTAAAAATGTCTATATCAGTGACTATGACTATTTCATTATGAGTTAATTATATGGTGAGAATACAAACATAATTAGGTCTAAAACTGAAGATTAATTGGGGGTATCCCCGTAAACAGACCCGTCAGATAGGACGGTAGATATCTTTATTGTTCACAAAATCCAATAAGAATAATAAGCCCTTCTAATACTTATTTCAGTACACTTGTACAGATCTTTATTTCAAAAAAACAAAAGATAAATTACTTCACAGTAAAATAGAACATAAATATAAATTAAAAATTTAAAAAAATGTCCCAGGTCGAGTGCCCAGAAGGCTGGCCGCATTGCCGCGCTGGACTGCTTGCTAAGTCTTTATGCGAAATACTGGCCAGCCCTCTGGTCTGGTCACCCGACGCCTCTATAAGGCGCTTGGAAATGTCCTTATAGAGGCGACTCGATATGATACTTATCCCTTTTTCCTTATTCACAAAAAATATAGGTACCTTTAAAAGGAAGTCTTATTTCCGTATGTTACAAACAAATCTCACATAAAGCTCAATAACAAAACTCTTAATGGTTTTGAGGCAGATGTTGTCTATCGTGTTTAAGTCGGCTCACAAACGTTTTGCTTTTACCCGTACTGTAGGTTTGTGATGGTTCCGTTTAATTCCGTTTATTGTTTATTGATAATTATATCTGCTGCTGCATAGTAACCATACTACTGTGATCGTCAACCAGCTTGCCCAGTGTGGCGATTATGGGCATTATATACGAGTACCACTATTGCACTAATGCGTAGGTAATATGAGACTGAAGGCTGTGAAGCTGACGTTAATGATGAATTTCCGTCTGCAAATCTGAAAGTTCATTTCTTTCTATACCAACTGAGGCCTACCTGAGACCTTCACCCCCGTCTGCTGGTAGCAGCAGACGGGGTGAAGGTCACCTACTTTATTTATAC
>JALPQI010024108.1:0-14689 GCA_025490895.1 Thaumatotibia leucotreta | reverse complement strand
TTTATTCGATGCCGACTGCTCACGATCGATCTTTAAGGCATGCTCTGAGGGCGGCCTACGTCCAGCTACAGTGGAAATCTATCGCCTAAAAATGATGATGAAAAATGGCTAAACCGAATAATGATCTCAAAAACAGTATCAGGCAGTTTATGAAAATTAACTAGTGCCATAAATTATTTTTTCGTAATCAATTATGGAATAAGAAAAGTAAATATGTTATGGTAATTAACTACGAAAAAAGAATAATTCCTCTTAGGTAGCTAACTACGAAAACATAATTACGAAAACGGACCAAAGGGAAAAGATTGTAGGTACTCCTATGCCGGCGACACAACACTTGTGTCAAAAACGTTCGTATTTCTATGCCACTGGCATCGCAGTGAGACCTTCATTTATGCTAGTGGCATAAGGATACGATCACGTATGTGTGTCACTGACATAGGAGTAGGTACAGTTTTTTCGGTCATATATGCGTGTCACCGGCATCGAACGTGTTAATTACTAAGGTGGAAGTACTGGTGCCCGACACTGTACCAATACTAGTCATCACAGCTTGAGTTGCCATTGATAAGATAAAATCAACTTTTCCCGCATTTAAACGATGAAAAATGTGTATGCCTTTAATGATGTACATATAATTGTCTAACAAAATAATATAATTTTGTCTAATTCCGATATTGTCACCCTATAAAAACTATTTATCAAAACTAACGAACTCCTCTCCTAAAACATATGAAAATCCCTGTTTTAGCAAGAATTTACAAATGAGATATCGTGATTCAAATAAATATTATCGGTTAACATATTACGCGCTGGTAATTCTTACATTTTTTTACCCTAAATGAATGAAAATTGTGATAACATCGAGCACTATAGTAATTTTTTCGCAATTTTCCGGTGTCTCATATTTATACCACTACGGTTATCGTAGTTTTAATTTGCACATTCTAACTACATAACTACCGGCACTAAATCTACAGAAAGCATCAACATAAATAAAAATCGTAGAATACTTACAAAATAGTTTATTATCAATAATCACAACTAGCATCTTCAAATGTCGGACTTAAGGTCGAGAAGCACTTTCTCTCCGGGCTTGAAGGCGGGCATGCCGAGGTAAGGGCATGTAGCGCATCGGAACGCGTCGCCCAAGTAACACTGGAAAAATAAAAAAAACACCAAATGAATAATTAAAAAAAAACTACTTCAATCGATTTCTCCCAGATCCTATCATCACGATTTATTTAGAACTGGGTTAAAAAAATAATTATCGAAATCGTTTATTTGTCATTTTTGTCTTTGTATTTTGTATAGCCTAGTCTAGTTGCTTGTTGAAGTTGGAGATTCTGGGTTTTAATTCCAGCAAAGGTATTATTTGTTTAGTATTATCACAAATATTTGTTTCTTGGCCATGGTTGTATATACATTGTCAACCTCCATAGCCTAGTCGGTAGTGACTCTGCCTACGAAGCTGGAGGTTCTGGGTTCGAATCCCGGCGAGGGCCCGGATATTTGTGTATTTATTTATCACAAATATTTGTTCCTTGGTCATGTCCGTCTAAATATGTATTTAAGTATATCTATATGTTATGTACGAGTATCTATCTATTATATATATATCGTCGCTTGGTACCCACATCACAAGCCTTAATTGAGCTTACCGTGGGACTAAGTCGATTTGTGTAAGATGTCCCAAGATATTTATTTATTTAAGTATCTGTATGTATCAATCTATTATATATGTTCGCTTGGTACCACAAGCGTTAATTGAACTAACCATCGGTCCCAGTCCGAGTGTCATTAAATCATCATCAGGCTATATCAGTCCACTGCTGGAGACGAAAGCCTCTCCTACTTTCTATAAGTATGGACGTATTAGGAGGTCAATGTCCATAATCGCCACGCTGAGCAAGCGGGTTGGCGATCGCGTTCGTTTGTTGGGTTATTCCCACCTGTTACCACCAATCTGACACCAGTGGTAATTACTGGGATTTTTTCCCACTTGTTACCACTAGAGTACTTGATGGTAAATACTGGGAATATTTTTCCCACCTGATACCACTAAAATATATGGTATAATTAATGGTAAAATATTTCCCAGTTGTTTCCAGTGGCGTTCAATGGGAATAACCTAGTTTATCCCAGGATGTTTATGTCTATGTGGAAGAATATTATACCAGTTTTGCAGAAAGCGACTAACTACTATTTTATGTCAATCTGACTTAATCTTTAACATAATGAGTTTGAACACTTCCTGCATTGTCAAAAAATCAAAGTTAGTTGTTTTCTGCATAACTATGTAATGTTCATTTTTAGGGATACGTACGCTTCCGCATGAAGACTTCGGCGTGTCCTTCACTTGTCCATTGAGCTCTTCAGCCAAGCCGCATGAACAGTCTGCACACGCCTTCCTTTTACCCGTTGTTGCGCACACTGAAAAAAAAAATAGTTTAAAGGAACATCAGTACCGCAATATCATCAAAAAATATCATTTGAACAGGATGTTGAAATAATCATTTTACGGATAGCTTATTTTTATCAATCAAGTAGGATTACACACACTCACACACACCTATACACTAGTATATACACACCCTACACACACATTCATGCACCCAGACACACCCATACACATTTATCAACAAACATTATTATTATATTGCATCAGTGTAACACTACATAGCTTTTTGTACATGTATGCATTCCGAAAACTTCTTACGGTTTTTTTTTTGCTTTATACTTTTTTTAAACAAATTTGACAGTATCAGAGATCGCATAAATGGGCGTCACTGTTCGCAATAATATGGACAGGAATTCAAAATTGATGAAATGATTAATCTATCGAATAATTTCTTGAAAATTAATTTCAAAGCCTTTATTTAGGTGACAAATTATTATCAATATAAATATGTAATATTCAAAAAACGATTTATTGATTAATAAATGAATAATATAATCAACTTTGGAGTCATGTCTACACAGGGTTACTTTTTCATCAGTACAATAAATCAACATACGTAATAGTAGTCCAAGTTACAGAATACTAGCATTTTTTGTTACTACCCCTTTAGAACAAAAAAACTGAAATACCAATGTTTGAACTTATCCGCAAACCTAACAAGAAATTTGGACACATTACGCATTATCAATGTGCATAACTAGCAAAACACACGAACTGGCAACTGTTTGTTTACAACGTCATCGCGCACACGGCATGGCGGTAACAACTTATGATTATGACTCGGCAAAAAAATCTTATTTGATCCCAAATCTTCCTTCATACTTGCACTAAGCCCGGCTTATGATCGTCAAAATAAAGAATTTTCTGTGTGTGAAGTTTGTCGAATGTTTTAAATTATGTCTGGGAAGCGTGATAAAATTAGAAAGTAGGACAGAAACTTTCTTCATTGAGGCGTATTTAAAAGTTTAAAATCAACTTTAATGTACAATGATTGGAATCAAAAAAACATACCTAGATTAATGGAGTCCATTTCTCACACTTAATTAATTCACATGAATGTTTCCTTCGATATTTCCCAACACAAGTCTGTAGTTCTCATTTTAGGTTCATCAAATGTACTTATTATTAGATTTTTTAAGTCTTCGTAATTTTGGGCCTCTTCATACCCGCCGTTTCACCTAACCCCACAAAAAAAAGTCACGCGAGGTCAAATCTGTTGACCTGGCTGGCCATGGCTAAAACACTGGCCTTTTCCAGGCGGGGCACACTTTCTTCAGCGTATAGCCGCTGAGCTGCCACTGTATTTTCGCCAATGAGAAAATAACTAATTCCCGAATGAAGGTAGTACGATGCGGCGCGCGTGCACACACCTACGTGTCAACCGTGGGACTGACCGTGACCTAGTCACCGATATTAGATAACTGCTATGTTGCCAACTCGTGCGCCGACCGGCAGGTCGCTCACCCCTTTCCGCCGCCCATTTAGTGAGTCCATTATTTTACATTTGCATGAAGGATAAATAAATAACAAATGAAAAAAAAATATGTCAATTTTATTTGATAAATGTAATCTATTATCGATACCAATTACGTGGGAAAATTTATTGTACCGGTGAAAAAGTAACCCTGTATAATTGCAAACAATGACGCCTATTTGTCCGATCTCTGCACATAATTTTAAAACAATGTTTGAAGATAACAGACTCTTTGATATCTCTCGCTAGATCCCAAGATACAGGCTCGGCCTAGTTAGAGAGCCGCTGGGTGCTAATGTAATGAGGACTGATTTTTTTGTCTCTATAAACATTTCATTTTATCTTGTCGCTACGTTTTGTTTGTCCGTAAAATTCACCAATAAATAAAAAACTACATAATTATTTAATTTTCTTTCATAAAGATTGTTCGTAACCGTAACATAATGTGATGATGATGAGACAAGTTATGTTATACAATTTATAATTTTAAAACCTGTATGTAGGTACCAGTTAAATTATATGTTTAACTGTAGAATTAAGAATTGTAAATAGTAGTATAATTACTGTATATAGTTGTGTAGTTAGAATTTAAGAATTAGATATAGTCATACATTATATATATTCAGACAAAATTGTAATATTGTTATTGAATTAATAAAATGAAATGATGAATGAGTTCTAAATCTAAATCTCCTAAAGTAATGTTATTATAAGTTATAATGATAACATTATCTTATTTTATTTCTATTCAGATAATGCATAAAAATGCTAAATGAAGTAGGTAGGTACTAAGATATTTTAGAACAGTTTAGCAGTAAGAATATTTATGAAATATTATCTACTAATAACACCTACACAACAATAATGATTAACGCTCATGAACGATTTACTTTGTTTCAACTCAATGCAATAAGGTGTCACTGACTTTTCACGATAAAACAACATTACGAAATCGATCCTACCACTTTGGTATAAAGTTCAAATTAAAAAGCCAAGCACCTGTTAACAGTGTGTGAATTGAATGCCGCGTCATGCATACGTCACAGCGTTCAGCCAATTCGCAACACAAAACCTCGAAAGAACACGTCATTTGGAACACAAAACCTCAACGTTTATCTTTGCCCACTATCATAACATCAGATAATATGTAGGTGTTGTTATGTGTTTACTTTCAAATAATTTGCAGTTTCATGATAATGTAAATTATATAGGTCATTTTAAACAAGTTTCAATTTTATTACTATGATTTAAAATGAGGTATTATACCATTTAATTAAATGGTGTTGTAAATTTGGGAACTAATCTTCACTTCGAAATAATGTAAAAGATCATATTGACCTGACAATTTTCAATTTTGACCTATAACTACATTTTTTTATACCACGTCGGTGGCAAACAAGCATACGGCCCGCCTGATGGAAAGTCACCGTAGCCTATGGGCGCCTGCATCCCCAGGGGTGTCACATGCGCGTTGCCGACCCAATAAGAACTTGTACACTCCTCTTTTGAAGAACCCCATACAGTAGTCCATGGGGAACACCTTGGCAGGGAGCTCATTCCACAGACGAACCGCCCGCGGGGGCCTACATAACTAGTTTTGAATAAATTACATATTTTTAAAGCATTTTTAAATCATTTAAATCGCCTTCTACTAATAATATGCATATTGTGATATAGATGCAGTACAGTTTTAGTATTTGTTTGACTTTATATCTGCTTACCTCTGAGGGACTCTTTGTCAGGTTTCTTCAGATCATCCTCATCTAGCAGTTGGTTCGGGTCAATGATGTCATCATCATTGCCCCCCGTCCAGGCGGCTTCCACTGTGTCATCCAGTTTCCAAACTGCAGGCTTGCCGCTGAGTTTCAGCTGTGCTTTGGAACCAACCTAGAACATTGAAGGAATAAAATAAACATGCATGATCAACTTATGATAGGGACATTTTTTCTTGAGGTTTATGAGGAAAAAAATATTGGTAATTGAGTTCTTTTCTCAAACTAAATCTTTATACACGGTGGAATTTAATCGGTGAACAGGAACCCATTTTTCTAATTCAGTAATCGATGGCGGTCACGTTTATGTAGTACTTAAGTGGAACCAAGTTTTTTTTTTAGCATAATAAATTTTTATGTTGAAATTTAACTTTAATTAAAATTTATTGTCACCCTACTAATGGTTTAGTCTGAAAAGTTTAATACCTCTTTTCAAACTATCAGCCATGCATTGCTCTTATTTTAAATAGGAATAGAGTCTATCGCAAAAATTAAAGCATGTGAGTGGTTATTGCTCATTTATGTTTTAAGTTTCTATGGCTGATAGTTTGAAAAGAGGTATAAAACTTTTCAGACTAAACCATTAGTAGGGTGACAATAAATTTTAATTTCAACATAAAAAAAACTTGGTTCCACTTAAGTACTGCATAAACGTGACCGCCATCGATTACTGAATTATAAAAATGGGTTCCTGTTCACCGATTAAATTCCACCGTGTATACACAAGTATTACTTTTTCATACAAATGTAATAGAGAAGAGCAACTGCTTTCAATAAATGTTATCTAATATCTAGTTATTAAAGGGGATGCCTGTTCCGCAGTAGTTTTATAGCTGAGATGATGATTACGATCCAGTCATGCAGTTATATTCTCCATGCCCTATTGGTGTGAATTATCGGGAGAAACTTGTAATATGACACAAAATTGATCCATCCTGTTCAACTTTCCACCAACTGAAGATATAGTCATTAGTGATGGGTTATTCCTGGTAGCTTTTTCAATGACAACTGGGAATATTCAGAAATGATAACTTTCCCCATAGTATCATTGGGAAATTACTGGGACCAACCCATCAGTAATTATCATACATAATTTTACCTCAAATTTAGGCTTCTCTGCTGTAAATATACCATCAACTTGGGTTACATTCAAGAACCCATTTAATTTAAGAGCTGTGCTGATATCTGAAGTTTCCTTCACTACCAGTTTGCCACTGGGTTTCAGGAGTTTGATCAGGGTCGCCAGGAGCCTGTCATCATGACTGACAGAGTGTGGAGGGACAAAGTTTGACAGTATTACATCAAAAGATGACTGTGGCCTTGATGCTGAAAATTCAATAAAATAATTCATAGTAAAGTAGCTAAGTTTGACAAACGTATTTGGACTAATAATAAATAAAGATAAATAGACATGTAATTTTAACAAAAACTTTTTACATAAATTCTTTGGTTTTGCTAACATATACTACATAATTATAAATAAGATTTTTTTTTTGGGTATTTACTAAATTATATTTTTGTTCTATATGAGAAGTCCATGTTCTGATTCTTCAATAATTGGAAGGCAGACTACTAATATTATCTAACCGAAATCAGAAGGGGATTTGAATGTACTGTTGACACAATAAATGACACAAGAAACAAGTTAACCAAGAAAAGAGTTGTTTATATGTTTATAGATGTAGTGAGTGATTAATTAATCTTTTATTTGTAAGTCTCTGCACTTAAGCTATGAATATAATGAATATAACTATGAATATATACTAGATTGACTTATACACTGTTGTGTCAACAGTACTTTCGAATCCCGTTCTAATCACGGTTTGATAATACTATAAATGTGGTTCAAGATTTATAAAGATAAAACTGATTTTAATCTCGCTTACGCGATTAACACCCGTTTATCGTTAAAATATGACTGATAATCATGAAACTTTAAATCAATATAAAAATGATTTTGTAACTAACCATTCATTCTACACTTGCAATATTATTATGATAAAAGTATTTATACATATTTTGTAGAATAATTGAACAAGTAGGGATTTCAACTTACTTTCAGTGATCATTTCCGAATTTTCGAGAACCACTGGTCCATTGTTGGTTGCACTTTGAATGTCATTTACTATTTTGCTCAATTCATTCTGTTCGCTGTTTTTCCAGACAATTAGCACATTAGCTCCGCTCTTTAGGTTATCCATCGTAGTTTACAATAGATTGCGGTCAAACGAATAATAAACGACAATTGATTTCTTCCGTTCTTTGCTTGTAATTTCAAGGAAAAAACATGTAGAATGTTTATCAATTTTCTCCTAAGGCGATGAAGCGTAACTTAGTACATCAATATCTACGCGAACACTGGGTTATAATACGAATGAGACCTTAATTCGCAATGAATGGAAATAAAATAGTGATCGAAAAAATAGTAAGTAGCGTGTGTACGTGACGTGCCCCTGCCTTGCTTTATAGAAGCAGTCGAAACGAAACAGATGACAGATGACATGAGCATGACATGACAGTAGCTTAGGTACGCAAGGTTGCCCTGTGAAGGTGAAGCAAAATCGCAGTTCGCATTTTTTATTAAGTTACAATTTACAATTGGACGTAGTTACACAATAACGTTCCAACCCACATGAGTTTGACTTAAAAATTGATGACTTTGGCACTTGACAGAAAGTTTAGATTTTAATGACAAATTTCAGTAGAAATGGAAAAAAGTATTAATGTCCATATTATGGCTTTTAAAAGTGTAATATAGGGCGTTCGCAATGAGGCACTGAATATGCAGATATTAATATATTTGACAACTCTAGACTTTTCCCAACTGCATTACAAAAATGATTGTATAAGAAAAAGCGTATCCTTCCTATATCTTCATGATAATACGCAATGCTTTTGGAAATTGGTATTTTATCTAATACAGGCAACCCAAAATTTGACAATGCAGAGGCGTTTATTGTTCAAGATAATCGTAAGTTGTTAATACGACTATTGCTGTTGGTATTAATGTTATAAAATATTAAAATGGGAAGATTATATTATTAATAAAATGGCATATGAGCTTTAATTGAGTAAACATTGGAAATAATCAAATTTATAAAATCTTGACATAAGTTTTAGGGTTAGTAAAAACGCATTTAAAATGTCAAATTTACTAACATAACCTAAATACTGTGAGATAAACAATACAAAGTCTTATTATTTTAACAAAAATAAAACAATGTTGTATGAAGCTTTTATGGCGGGTACGTGGGCATCGATTGGAAGCACCATAGGAAAATTAACAGGAACACAAAGTGTAGTTGTAAGTACCTATATTTACCAAACACGGTATAAGTACATAAACAAACAAGTTGCCTTTTTAAGTTGGTCATTCTGTTTGTTCACGAAAAGTTTATGAAAGATTCCGCCCAGCCCAACGCCCACATGGATTTTCGGTACTTTTGATTAACAACATAATATATATATTGTGTTTATTATCTTTTATTATTACCTACTTAGCTATAATGAATAGTGCTTATCTACCTGTAGTTATTTTCTACTAATGAAAGAATATGAAAAAAAAAATATGAAAGTTAATTTTATGTTGGAGGCAAGTAAGCACACGGCCAACATAAAATTTATTAAAAGAATTTTCACAAATACTTTTATAGATTGTGCATTTTCTTGATAAAGTATAGGTACCTACGGAATAATAGAAAAGTATTCATAATCATATATTATATACTTAAGTACCATAAGATGGGACTATTAGAAGACCCAAGGGGCTATTTGGGAGCATGGAAATTAGTATTAGACCCAAATAAATGTTCCTATCGCAAAACTTGATACAAATATCTCATAACTGGAAACGCGTAGGTATTTTCGTAACTTTTAGAATTATAACTAACGTGAGAGTCAAGCATATTTAAATATTTATCAAACGAGTGATCCCCCGTTTACTCCCGTTTGATAAATATTTAAATATATTTTCGTAACAATGCAACACTAAAAAGAAATCGGACTGAAATGCTGTTTTGTCCTTAGTACCAAATAGCCCCGTGGATGGCGTGGATCTCAAATAGGCCTTAAGGTATCTAATATTTGCACACCAGGGTGACGGCTACGTGATATGGGCCGCCCTGCTGATTCTCATGGTTTCCGTCAACACGTGGGGCTGCCGGTATTACCTGCGATCCCTCGATGCCGCCGACAACTCCGCAGCTCCTACTGTCATCTCCGCAGCTTCTAGCTACGTGCTATCGGTATTTATTCCTGCTCTTTGTTTTTTTTAAATTCAGAATAGGTAGACGTTTGATCACGATAATACGTGCTGGTAAGTGATTATGCAATTTACGGTTGAGCACGCTTTACCTATGAGATACCTAATATTAGTAAGTACATTGTGCATCAAGGGAGGTAAGTATGGAATTACTAACGAGAACGTTAGAAGCCCGACGCCGTAGTTCGGGTACCTCCCCAACTGGTGAAGTGGGGATGATTTTTTTTATTTGCTGTAATCCTATAGTATAATAATGATCTTAAAAGAAGTATTTTTTCTAAAATCAATATTTTCGGAGATAATCGCTCCAGAAGAAAAAAAATTGTGTCCCCCCCCTAACTTTTGATCCGTAGGTCCAAAGAATATGAAAAAAGTCTTGAATAGGGGGCTTATAGAATACTTTAAAATAAAACTATTTCGAATATAATCGGCCCAGCCGTTTTTGAATAACTACGGAACCCTACACTGAGCATGACCCGACATGCTCTTGGCCGGTTTATTTCAGATGTATCATTACCCTTGAGACGTTTTTACCCGATTACAGGATACGTTTTTTGTTCACCTGACACATAAAATTACCCATTATAAAAAGTCAAAACGAGTACCTAAGTATTAACTAATCGATAATGAATATAATGATATACCTTTTATTGAATAAGCTGGTAGGTTAGTAGGAATAAACTCTAGTAATTATTGTCCTCAATCATCAAAACAATTATCAATTGTGACACCTATCTATTGTCCCAAAACATTCACCGTCATATTTCTCTAACCAACCCCATCAAAATCGGTGCGACAGTGTTTATTGTGCTCTTAATCGACATTTTCTTCAATTGCTGACCTTAACCGTGGACTGTAGATGACAAAGTGATAGAAAAGTACTTATCGTGATTATAATCTCGTTTCAACGACCGAGATATGGAACCAGAGTAAAAGAAGCAATTTCTCTTCACAAAAAGGTAGAGTCAGTTGGGAAAGTTTAAACATTCTCAAGACAATTTCTCTCAAGTTACGTAATGCGCCCAACCATTACATAACATTATTCGTCCTTACGTACAAAAATTCTAATGTAATATTTAAGTAGATATCCTACGGGCTATTGCAAATGACGGAAGGATTCGTCAGTCATGTCATGGTCCTTCTGTCATTTATGTTCGATTGCCATACTCCTAGGAATTTTCATCAAGTACCTTGGAAAACATGCTGAGTACCTACTATCCAGCAATATTTCGGAGTTTCTTAAAACCTGGATTTCCAGTTTCCAAATAATGACTATCCGATCGCTTTTATGGCACACTAGGGAAATTGGGACAAAATGTGCCGGGGTCCTATGTTCCATAGGGACTTCAAGGTTCGTTGTGGAGATCTATACTTACGATACAGTGATGTCTATATACTAAATTAGAGTTCGATTTTTTAATCTTTTAATGGTATGGTTTCCAGTTCTACTTCCTTCGGCTTTTCACGGAAATGTCCGAACTTTATTTTCTGTCTCAATCACCTTCAGTGCAGTGGATAATATCAAGTTGCACATTTTCGTGAAAAACCTTTGGACTACATCTATTGTGTACTTATTATATGGGTCATGTTTTTCAAAGTTTCCCCCTCACATTTTTCGTAACTGTTTATATGCTTTCTACTCAGTAACGTAAGCTCTCTCGATCCTAATAAGAGAAAAATGTTTTCCCAAAATGTACATACATTTTTCAAACTTGGGACGCAAAAATGGTAACGGAATGGAAAAAAAAGCCTCGGGATAAAGATTTTCTCCTTTCAGTATCGAAAGAGTTCGCGATTCTAAGTGGAAATCATTTAAAGGTGATTTCAGACCAAACGAACATTCGCTATTCTAACCCCCCACTCTACGAAATCCGATCGTTACACAAAACGTGATTGGTTGATTTCGTAGAACGGGGGATAGAACAGCGAATGCTCTTTTGGTTTGAACGCACCTTAAGAAGTTCTAAATCCTAAAAAAAAGTGGGGGGGGGACAACTTTGAAAAAATGTCCCGTATAAACGTATACCGTGCTGAAAGTTGGGTTAACACTAATACCCAAGAATAGATCTTGAACTATTGCAGTTGAAGATGCAATACTTCTTTTACTTCATGCAACGTCGATGCAGCCTCTCGCGTTATTGATTTAAAAGTTAGTCTTGTGGTTTTGACTTGCGGGAAAACTAATCTACGGGGACAAACAGGGTCGTAAAAGTCCGCAATCTCTTCAAGATGCATCGGGCGCGACGCGTCGTAGACAATAACTATAAGGATTTGTCTCCGTCACTCTAACGAAGGCGTCATTAGAGTGACAGAGACAAAATTCTCCTCGAAATTTATTTCGGATTTCGAAGTTCGCGGTAGGGCCGCTGGAGATAGGTAGTATTCTTGATGTTTTTTCTAAATAAAACGAACCTACTCCATCCTCTACCATCTCTACTCGAGCGAGTTAGATGGAAGCACCAGGAAGAGTGGAACAATCTGACGGGGCTCAGGCATTCAAAGCTCTTTATGCACGAAGTATTCTCGGGCTGGAGCAAAAAACTTTAGAAATATAGCAAAAGACAACTCAAATTTATAACGGGGGTATTTACGGGACACTTTGGGATCAATTACACAAAAGATCCCAATGGGTCGAAGTGTATCCGTAAGGGCCCCACCAATAAGATAAGATAAGATCTCTACTCGATCCTATATGGTTTCAACAAAAATGTGCGTAATCAATGGCTTAATTAAGATAAGAACGTCGTTTCCATTGTGTTACGAAAGTTAGTCATACAAACTATATGGGTAATTTCGTAACACAAAAGAGTGACGTTAAGTTCATTATTCCCGCTTTCCACTGCGAGCGGAACGGACTCATTAATGGCTCCGGTTAACTTACACCGCTGGTGTGACTTAGAGCCATCAACTGCAGACTAGCACTTGGCCAGAGATGAACGTGAAACGGCGCCATTAATGAGTCCGTTCCGCCGACAAACATGTGATCCGAAGCTTTCCCATTTAACGGCCGAGGTGTGTATACTATTTTTCTGCTCAACGAAGCCGGCAGGCGTCAACTTAGTTTAGCGCAGCGGCCGGCAATGTGCTGTTTGCCGACCGCAAGGCAGAAAAGCCCTTAACTATGTACAATTTTTATGCAATGGACCCATATGTGTACGACGTACCTGTACGTTATTCAAATAATGTTTAACCCTTTAATACCGGGCGTTTCAGGGTGTTTCCTACAACAGGAGCACTAAATTTAACAATTACTGGACTCGTAAAACTGTACAATATTTGTTCAGCGACTGATTAGATTGTTTTATTTCTCTCATACGGACTAAATCACATTTTCAATGACTGATGAACATCAGTCTAACCGTTTACCTGACATCGCCAACAATCACAGCCTGATTTCAAAATTTTTTTTTGTTCTATTCCGTTATCATTTTTGCATACATTTTCACGGAATAGAAGATCGAAAAATATACATATGAAATTTTGTTAATCGCTCATTAGACAATTTGAATTTGTCGCCTTTTGTCATTGTCAAAACTTAACACAGAAACATGAATGTAGGATTAATATGGATTTGACAACGTTATAATAATAGCAAGAACGAAAGGGATGGTCTTATGAAACTTTTTACTAGTGGAAGTGAAAAGGAACGATAATCGTCCGTCCTTATCACTGTGCCACTATTTTTTGTGTGTGTGTGCATTAGATGCTAAATGTAAGTGCCAGACAAATGCGTTGAATACGTCACTAAGTGCCTGTGTGGCACTTTCGTCTTAGTAGTAAGTGACTATGTCTATCCCTCTTAGTGGCACACTATGTGCGGCCCCTCGCACAGAAATGATGTTGATGACGTTAAATTTTGTTTTCATTAGAGGCCTTTTCACGTAATTTTATTTGCAAAAAATCCTTTAGATTTGTTTGATTTTATTTTTGTTTTTACTGGCGCTCTAGTTAAATTTGATTGCTCTTGTTAAAGGAATCACCCGGTACCTATATCGTAATATTTTCTTTAGGGTTTCATCGGGATATGTTTCTTCGGCGAGCTGTCGTCGGTGCGATGGTGGGCAGGCGCCCTTCTCATAGTAATTGGACTGGCGCTGGTAGCGCGATCTTCGCCGGCCGAGAGCAAAGAGAAGAAAGGCGAATAACATTTTATAAATCGTAGTTAGATGTTAAGAAGAACTTTGTTCAACAATCGCTGTCAGTACTTAGCGGCAAATTCAATTTTTCTATGGGCAAACAACTCTTCGTGCCTACATTTTTTGAATTTGACGCCTTTTCTTACTGACAGATATTGACAATACAATCCCCCGTGGCAAAACGAACTATAAAGCAAACTAATTTATTTTAATTTATTTGTATTATCAGACCGGAATCAGAAAGGGATTCGAAAGTACTGTTGACACAACAAATGTCATGACACTTACCAAGAAAAGAGTTGTTTATAGATGTACGAGTAGTGAGTGATTATTAATTAATCTATTGAATGTAAGTCTCTGCACTTACACTTTGAATATATGAATATATCCTAGATTTATTAATACGCTGTTGTGTCAACAGTACTTTCGAATCCCATTCTAATCGCGATTTGATAATAAGATACAGCTTATGACTCTTATGAAATGAGTTATGAAGATTACTCGTAGTTAGAACATTGCCCGATTTATCAAATGCAACATACATATAGGTAGGTAGAATATTTTTACACAACCATTAGATTTCAA
>JALPQI010024107.1:0-13808 GCA_025490895.1 Thaumatotibia leucotreta | reverse complement strand
GGTTTAAGGTCTAGGGCAGTCTTTACATTACCAAAAATCCTTGGGATATGTTTTAATTTTTTTTATTTACGTACATTAATGCTATTTTGATGCGTTTTTAGCGTAAAATTTTGAATTTGGTATTTTTTTATCCTACTTGTATCAAAGTGAGAACGCTAATTTTTTTATCAGTAAATGCTTTATTTGTTGTAATACTTTTACAAAAAGAAACTAGTTAAAAAACCCAACAGTTTTTTTTTTATTATAAATTTCTTCATTCCAGAATTTTTCAAAAAAAAAAAAATTTTAAAATTCATAACTCGAAAACTACAAAAAATCGGCTAATATACATGGGGTATATTCTGATAGCTCATGACGTGAGGAATCTAAAAAAAATTTTTTGACGTCAAGGTTTGGACCACCCTGTATATATTTATATAATAATGACCTGGTTGTTTTGAACCGCTAACGTATGTTTTTACAACATTGTAATATTAAAAACATTTAAGTACTTACTAATTTTATAGAATCGAGTGTTTATCAAAATGTAATATCAATGGTAGAGATAGTATTAAAAATACAATAAATTAATCTCAATTTGCACACTTAACAATACTGTGTTGTTATTATATAGGCGACTTTTACCGTGACATCATTAAACATAATAAAGTTGACAGTAATTGAAAATTGTGTAGTAACATGTAGACTATTGGGGTGTTTACGATAATAAAGAAGAATAAAGGATGAGATCCGATCACTTTCATGGCGTTCGTAGAGAATATCGAGAATTCGAGAGAAAAGAGTTGTCGAAAGCCTCGATAAGATAACATTTGAAAATCGAAATTTACTTATAGTATACGAGGGTACAATTTGTGCAGTCTTTGCGCCTTTGATTTATCAAGTGTTGAGACTCTGTAGGGTTTAGAGTTCTCGGTAAATTCCCAATGTTATATTTTAAAGACAAACGGGTCTTAATCGCGTAAACTTTTAATTAGGTATATCCTGACCTTATAGAGTCTGCCTGCGACCGCAGGTGTAACGTCATGCCCGAAACGTCAGGATATAATTAAACGTAAGTAGTAAGACTAAGACCAGTTTGTCTTTAAAAATATGAGTGATAATCGTGAAAGTTTTTGTGAAAGATAACGGCACATAACTAGTAAGATTTAAAATGAACGTTATACACAATACTAAATGAAGGGGTCACTTTGTACCGAGATTACTTTAGCTGTTAAAGCTTCTAGGTACTTACAACTATATTATGTTTAATGTTTATCATGAAACCAGGTAAAAGTCGTCACTTTGTAAGTTACGTATCATTTGGGAAATATAACACTGGTTTTAGGAGCATAACAGACCACAATAGAAGTGCAAGTAGAACGACAGTATATTGACATCCAACACCGCTTTTTGCTAAATGAACTTGCGAAAGAAATATGTTTCTTCGTGGAGTACTTTCATTTTTAATGACATGCTAAGATGGGGATCTAATGCGTTCAAAATATATTATACAAATTACGGAATTTTAAAAAATGTATCTATTCCTAGTGGTTGTGCGCCCTTTTCAAATATTATATTTATACTATAATAGTCTATTTTGACATTTCAGACAGTTTTAGTGAGATGTCTCAATTTTCTATCAATATTAGTTTTCTTACTTATTAATCGGGCGATAAATCTCTTTAGATATAAATAGTGCAAAAAGCACTGTGTTATTTCCTTTTATTACAAAAGATGTTACCGTTATTACAGCAAAAAATACTGTTAATCCCCATAAAGCAGTAAAAATTGCATGCATTTCGTAAGTGGGCAAGTATAACATTTATTTTATTTTAATAAGATGAATCAATGCAGTCATTATACTGGTCACGTTACAATAATTTTATTGTGGTCTTATTAAATACAAGTAGAAACAACTAAAACCGACTAAATGGTCCCAGCTGTGTTAACTAGCGCTAGCTCTTACATTTGGTATAATTAGTAGACGAAATTGCATTTTCAAATACAGAAACTCAACAGAAAACATTAAAGAAATACATAAACTGGCAAAAACTTGCCTCTAAATCAGAGTTGGACAAAAAGTAAACCGATTACTCTTTGCGAACACTTTTTTATGTGTATTTTGAAATCTAGATTACAAAGTACACATACAAATGTAATTTACACAAGTAATCAAACAACTTTATTTGCCCAACTCTGCTCTAACTGTATTAAACAGTAAGAGATTACATCATTGACGCTTTCGAAAATGCAATTCCATAACTGTACAAAACTATATTTTCAGATATCATCTACGTGTTCTAAAAATGCGTTTCGAAAACCATCTTTAGTATATTTAAGGAAATCGTGGAAGAATCACTATAGTGGTTTAAAAGCATCGAAAACTGGTACATAAGAACCATTATGAAATATTTGGAGTTAAAAAAAATGTTAGCCTTCCAGCGGCTTCTATTTGTGGCTATAATATTTCCAACTGTTTACGAAAATTAACTTTCAATTTGGTTTCTTTCCTAAAAATTCTAATAAGGCCAGATATTTCGATTACTTATCAAAAAAATTGGAAAGGCGCAGGGGCATAACTTCGAAAATCACATTAAAAATCACCATTATTTCTAACCAATTCACTAAAGAAATGACCCTAACATTTCTGACATTCGAAATTACCTTCTGCACCTTACATATATTTTTAAGTAGAATTTTATTATAATGAAACCAAAAGACTAAACTAATTTTTTACCTGAGAAATTACTTACTAAGTATTTCCATCGTAAAATTCTTCATAATGGTTCTTTTGACAGAAACGACTTGTAAAGTCATTCCCTGGAAGGACATGCGAAGTATTATATAAAGGACGTAGAATGATAAAAAATAACGTTTATACTTGTCATTGTGACAAAGTTCTATCTGTGTACAAAGTTGTACAGATAACATTTGTGTAAGCCGATTGCTTGATACATTTTTGTCGTATTTAGTTGTAAGTAGGGGCCTCATATCAAGCTATAGTCTCCGCTCTTTCAATCTTACCTGGTGCCGATAAGTGTAACAGAGATAGCATGACACCAGATTTGCGGCCTATAGATGAAACATTGGTAATTAAAGTTTGAAATTTCATTAAAGGTTGTAGTGGTGTTCCTAAAAGTAACCTAAAAGTGGGCCTTCTATCTTTGCAATTAGGTTTACTTTTAATCTAATAATGACAATACAAGAGTGGAGAAAATTCGAACATATAATGCATTTGAGGTTGTAAATACCACTACATATGCTCAAAAGTCTTAGTCAAAAACGTTCATAGGATACGGCACCTTATTACTACTACAGTGTTACTGACATTCTTACTAGGGATCGGGACTATGGGTGCAAAACTTTAACAAAACTCGTCAAGTAGACATGACCAGAGCACTATACATCTATAAAATATGTACACACCCAAACATAAATTCAAGATTCAAAGGCAATAAAATTGTATAGAGATTTGTCAATAATATTCGCATTTTTGTTGGTTTAAGTGGGTCAAAATTCTTTTCGTTGTCTTGTTTCATACCACTCTGTCACGCTTTTAGTTGCTGTTTCGACTCAGTACATAAAAAAACTGTATTTCTTTTTCACGCTAGATTTTAATCCATACATCAAAAATTAGAAACAAAACATCATCTCATACAAAAATCACAACTGTGTCACGTTTTTTAGGGACACAAAATAAGACAATGAAAAGAATTTTAACCCAAGTATTCCCATATGTCAATATTTTTAAAGTTTTGTCAAAGTTTTGCACCCGTTGTTTCGATCCCTAATTCTTACCAATGCGGAATCAAATTAAATATTTTCGCTTGTAATACAAAGTGTAGCATCGGCCCTAGAACCACTAGTGCCCTATTTAATAAAATTGATAATCTACCCTTCCAACTTTATTTGTTAGAAAAGTATTTTAAATAGTAAATTGCAAGTTATAAGCTTTTACTAAATAGGGCACTAGACTAAATACGCGTTAGTTGTAACAAAAATTGTACCAAATATTCAGTTCGGCGATTCCTGTGTTCCGGCACTTGTCCTCGATTTATTTGTTTCTGAAAACATAAGTACAATAGTACATTACATCAGAGGCCGGGAAAATGAGGATTTCCGGTCGAGTTGGTATATACGGCCGAGAGAGCGTGCGAGCGAGGCTGGGTAGGTAACGAGGCCGGGAATCCGTTTTCACGCCGAGGCATGTATCATCATCAGCCTATGATAGTCCACTGCTGGACGTAGGCCTCTCCGATTAACTATGCGTATAGACCAATTAGGAGGTAAATGCCCATAATCGCCCATGTATAGTGCTTTGAATTCTTAAACATACAAATAAATACAAAATAAAATGACAATGTCGTCGAAATTTAAAAAAAAGTTACTTTGCAGGCCTAGGCCTGAAAAGTGTTATGAAATTCCATTGCGTCCCAGTGAGTACTGCGCTCTAAAAGCGATACTTCCGAGTCTCTTTTAAGGAACGTAAAGACAATATTTAATTGCATGTTTGAGAAATATATATTTAATTATAAATTTCACACTTAGCCACTGACATAATGTCTATGGCTAGAATTACACCTGTAAATCGGCAAGTGATCTTGTGGCGAAATGAAATTATGCGAAATGTTAGTTGGGAAGCGATGTTCGGCAAAATTTTTGGCGATAAATTAGAGCCACTAGGCCAGGCTTGCCCAGCGTGGCGATTATGGGCATTTACCTCCTAATGCGTCTATACGCATCGCATAGTTATAGGAGAGGCCTACGTCCTGCAGCGGACTGAGATAGACTGATGATGATGGTTGATCCAAGACTATAAACAAATAAAACATGGAAGCCGCACGCCATACTAAATTGTCTTTCAAAAACCGCCCTGAATTTTAGTTGACAAGTTTTACCCCCTCTTCAATGCATCACGGTAATGAATTTCAATATCAACATATAAAACCTTAAACCGCCATTTAAAAATAGTTGTGATTGGTCCATCAAAGTTTTGATTGGCTATATTCTATAAACATTTGTCAAAGATGTAGCGCAGAAATATGCCCGGTGTTAAGAAAACCGCTGTCCTGCCCATCTTGGCACAATTGAACAATTGTTTTGGGGGCATTTTTGAGCTGGCGTTCAACGTCCATGTTATATATGGTCGCAGATCTAAGATATACAGGATGGCCCATTCGGTTCGGTCAGTATGGGAAAGTCTGAAACTATAAGACATACGACGATCTGTTCTTAGGAACCATGTCATCGATTTTAATAATAATGAAAACTGCGTTGATAAATATGAAAAAAAAAACCTTACTTTCTTAAGATTTACACAATAAACACCCAATAAAATAAATGTAAGTACGTGAAAACAATGAATTCCATTCATTTTAAACATCATGTTTCTTAGAGACATTCACTGCTTAAGACCTACACAAACGATATCTGAATAGAAATAGTGTAAGTTTATTTTTTCAAAACAATCTGGTTCGATTCCCTAGCTGGGTAAGGTCAAGCGGGGTAAATGCAACTAATATGAGGTAATTCCGATTAATTGAAATTACCTACTCTTAATTTGTAAAAAGATCATATTTACCTACTATTGTATTGTGTTCCTTTTGAAATAAATCAAAGAATGTTCTAGGTATCTTCCAAAAGTTCTTAAAAACAGATTAAAAGTCCATTAGTTGAAATTACCTCATAGTTGTATTTGCCCCGCTTGACCTTACAGTTTTTTTTTTCAAATGTATGAATGCAGTTTCTCTTTTTATCAAAATCGATGACATGGTTCCTAAGAACGAATCTTCGTATGTCTTATAGTTTCAACTTTCCCATACTGACCGATTTGAATGGGCCACCCTGTATATTTATTAAGATAGGGGTTAGTAATAAATAGAAATGCGTTACTTGTGCGTGGCGGTGCCGTTGGAGCGCTGCGAACTGTCGCTCAGCTCGTCCGAGCTGCTGCGGATGTCGCCGTCCATCTGACAACAATAGTACATTACTATAGAGGACGGGAAACGAAGGGTTACAGGCCAAGTAGATATATCTGGCCGAAGGAACTGAGGCGAGATAGGGATACGCGGCCTGTAACCCTGTTTCTCGCCGAGATTTGTATAGTGCTTTTCTCAAACTTGTCATGAAATAGAACGAACTAATTTTGTCGAAGCATACTATTTAAATTGTAAATAAACCAATAGTACAGTATCGTACAACATTAAAAAAAAACATTCGCGCCTAACTTTTTTTTTAATCTGTTCGAGGTATCCTTTTAACTGGTGGTATAGACATTAGTTCTAAGGTTATTTTTTTTCTGTGGCTGAATGTCAAGACCTAGTGTCACAATCTGACGTTTTTAAACAAAAGACAGTTTGTTTGCAGTCCTAGGTGTGAATTGAGTACATGAAATCTCTTTACATAATTATCATCTTAGCACATGACATCGGATACATAGTATTTCCGGGTTTAATTTAAAGTAAGTAACATCAACATTCCGTAGCAAGTTTGAGAAAATGTATTTTTACATTCATGTTTTTGTGAAAGAAATCAAATTATGTTGAACGTATTGTGAAAACACAAATCAAATTATTTATTTACTAAATATATTGATTTGTGCTTTTTATTTTTTCCCCAGTAGTCACACTAGTTAATACTATACACCGTGTTTTTATTGATTTCCGTTAAATTAAAGGGAAGCTTATTTAGGTCAAAAATAATCAATTTCTCTAAGAAACTAGTATATTAACTCTTATTGTTATTGAGTTATTCAAAAAATAAGTTCAATGACTGAACAAGTGTATTGCAACCTTTATTACATCCTAATGCTACTTATTTTGACGTGGGCCGTCAGTCACCTGAAATTAACTTTTGTGTTATTCTTAAGGTTCTCTCACACTTACCATTTCATTTAATATGTATGAAAACGAAAAAAAAAAAATGTTTTTTCGAGTTCGACTAAAAGCTATATACCAGGTAGCTCCAATTAACGTACAAAGCAGCCTGTTAAATTTAACGGAATAAAAAAAACACGGTGTATTAATTATAAACATTGGATATCATATACCAAAGAAAAACGACCAAGATCACCAACGTCCGAGGTGGGGAGGTGAGGATCTTGGTCGTTTTTTCTTTGGTACCTATGGAGTATCTATGGAGAACCATCGATGGTAATAGCTGGACAGTTCATCACACCTTCCCCGCGTATATGGCTTTATAGGCGATCTGCAGAATCAGCCAGGTCCACACTACATGCAGCCCCAGCAGCGGACACAGCTGGGTACAGAGGACCATGGAAGGTGCAGCTGGGAGACACTTCAACTCACCTTCCCCGCGTATATGGCTTTGTAGGCGATTTGCAGAATCAGCCAGATCCACACTACATGCACCCCCAGCAGTGGACACAGCTGGGTACAGAGGACCATGGAAGGTGCAGCTGGGAGACACTTCAACTCACCTTCCCCGCGTATATGGCTTTGTAGGCGATTTGCAGAATCAGCCAGATCCACACTACATGCACCCCCAGCAGTGGACACAGCTGGGTACAGAGGACCATGGAAGGTGCAGCTGGGAGACACTTCAACTCACCTTCCCCGCGTATATGGCTTTGTAGGCGATTTGCAGAATCAGCCAGATCCACACTACATGCACCCCCAGCAGTGGACACAGCTGGGTACAGAGGACCATGGAAGGTGCAGCTGGGAGACACTTCAACTCACCTTCCCCGCGTATATGGCTTTGTAGGCGATTTGCAGAATCAGCCAGATCCACACTACATGCACCCCCAGCAGTGGACACAGCTGGGTACAGAGGACCATGGAAGGTGCAGCTGGGAGACACTTCAACTCACCTTCCCCGCGTATATGGCTTTGTAGGCGATTTGCAGAATCAGCCAGATCCACACTACATGCACCCCCAGCAGTGGACACAGCTGGGTACAGAGGACCATGGAAGGTGCAGCTGGGAGACACTTCAACTCACCTTCCCCGCGTATATGGCTTTGTAGGCGATTTGCAGAATCAGCCAGATCCACACTACATGCACCCCCAGCAGTGGACACAGCTGGGTACAGAGGACCATGGAAGGTGCAGCTGGGAGACACTTCAACTCACCTTCCCCGCGTATATGGCTTTGTAGGCGATTTGCAGAATCAGCCAGATCCACACTACATGCACCCCCAGCAGTGGACACAGCTGGGTACAGAGGACCATGGAAGGTGCAGCTGGGAGACACTTCAACTCACCTTCCCCGCGTATATGGCTTTGTAGGCGATTTGCAGAATCAGCCAGATCCACACTACATGCACCCCCAGCAGTGGACACAGCTGGGTACAGAGGACCATGGAAGGTGCAGCTGGGAGACACTTCAACTCACCTTCCCCGCGTATATGGCTTTGTAGGCGATTTGCAGAATCAGCCAGATCCACACTACATGCACCCCCAGCAGTGGACACAGCTGGGTACAGAGGACCATGGAAGGTGCAGCTGGGAGACACTTCAACTCACCTTCCCCGCGTATATGGCTTTATAGGCGATCTGCAGAATGATCCAGGTCCACACTACGTGCAGTCCCAGCAGTGGACACAGCAGGGTACAGAGGACCATGGAAGGTGCAGCTGGGAGACACTTCAACTCACCTTCCCCGCGTATATGGCTTTATAGGCGATCTGCAGAAAAATCCAGGTCCACACTACGTGCAGTCCCAGCAGTGGACACAGCAGGGTACAGAGGACCATGGAAGGTGCAGCTGGGAGACACTTCAACTCACCTTCCCCGCGTATATGGCTTTATAGGCGATCTGCAGAATCAGCCAGGTCCACACTACGTGCAGTCCCAGCAGTGGACACTTCAACTCACCTTCCCCGCGTATATGGCTTTATAGGCGATTTGCAGAATTAGCCAGGTCCATACTACGTGCAGTCCCAGCAGTGGACACAGCAGGGTACAGAGGACCATGGAAGGTGCAGCTGGGAGACACTTCAACTCACCTTCCCCGCGTATATGGCTTTGTAGGCGATCTGCAGAATCAGCCAGGTCCATACTACGTGTAACACGAGTAGCAGACACAGCAAGGAGTTGAAGATGTAGTACGCAGGGAACATAGGGAGTAGCATTGGGGCACGGATGAGTGTGCTGGAATAGACAAATGGCTTTTATAATCAAATCCTGACAATTGCTTTTTGGTGACTTCGCTCAAAATACTGAAAAGTTTACTCGAGAACTTGGCCGTGTGGTGACGGCAATAAAATAATCACCAAATTAAAAATTTAAAAAACCGACTTCAACCGGTTTCTCCAAGATTCCCGATTTGTTTCTATCATTGGTTTCCTCAAATCCTACTTTCTGAATGCAAATTCTTGTAAATGAATGAAAATTACCAAAAGCGCCATACATGTACCTATAACATTTGAAGAGATCCCTCGATTTCTCCAGGATCCCATCATCAGACCCCAACTTGGTGCCAATGGGACCATCTCGGGGTAATACACGTTCGATCACAAAAAGAAATTTTAGAATCGGTTCACTATTCTCGGAGATATCAGGTAACATACATACAACAAAAAAAAAAAAATTCAGTCGAATTGAGAACCTCCTCCTTTTTTTGAAGTCGGTTAAAAAGAATACATTTGTCACCACCCCACCTCCTCCTGCGGGTGTCGTAAGAGTCGACTAAGGGATTGAAGTGTCACTGACCATATTTGATTAAAGATTGATGATGGGCAGCAGCTCGACCTGATCCCGAAAATGAGGATCCTAGAGCCACTTTGATACGCCACTACACCGAAGACCTGCCAGAAGTCAGTATCGACGAAATCGAGATCGCTCTTGGGCAGCTTAAAAACTGAAAAGCCCCTGGAGAGGATGGCGTTACAACAGAGTTGTTAAAAGCAGGAGGTAAACCCGTATTGAGGGAGCTCCAAACGCTTTTTAACGCTGTCCTATTCGAAGGGAGAACTCCGGAGGCATGGAGTAAAAGTGTGGTTGTCCTGTTCTTCAAAAAGGGAGACAAAACCCTGATGAAGAACTATAGACCCATTTCTCTTCTAAGCCATGTCTATAAGCTGTTTTCAAGAGTGATCACGAACCGTCTTGCGCGGAGATTCGACGAATTCCAACCTCCGGAACAGGCTGGATTTCGGAGCGGATACGGCACCATAGACCACATCCACACAGTGCGGCAGATTATACAGAAGACTGAAGAGTATAATCAGCCCCTGTGTCTAGCATTTGTGGACTATGAGAAGGCCTTTGACTCGATTGAGATCTGGTCTGTTCTGGAGTCCTTGCAGCGATGTCAAGTTGATTGGCGATACATTCAAGTGATAAGATGTCTATACGAGGCCGCCACCATGTCCGTCCAAGTACAGAATCAGCAAACAAATCCTATACCATTGCATAGAGGCGTGAGACAAGGGGACGTGATCTCCGAAATTGTTCTCAAATGCAATGGAGGATATGTTTAAGACGCTGAGCTGGAAAGGGCGTGGCATCAACATTAATGGCGAGTACATCTCTCACTTGCGATTCGCTGATGATATCGTCATCGTGGCAGAAACGCTGCAGGACCTACAACAGATGCTGAACGACCTGGCTGACTCTTCTATACGCATCGGCCTACGGATGAACTTGGACAAAACCAAGGTTATGTTCAATGAACATGTACTACTGGAACCGATCGCAGTACACGGCACCGTTCTCGAAGTTGTTCAAAGATATGTATACCTCGGCCAAACATTCCAGATGGGTAGAAACAACTTCGAGAATGAGGTGAATAGAAGAATTCAGCTAGGTTGGGCAGCATTTGGGAAGCTACGTCGAATCTTCACATCGTCGATCCCACAGTGTCTGAAGACAAAAGTCTTCAATCAGTGCGTCCTACCCGTCATGACGTACGGAGCCGAAACGTGGACACTGACGGTACGGCTGGTCCACAAGTTCAAGGTCGCTCAGCGAGCTATGGAAAGGGCTATGCTCGGCGTATCTCTGCGGGATCGAATCAGAAATGAGGTTATCCGGCAGAGAACCAAAGTGATCGACATAGCCCACCGTATTAGCAAGCTGAAGTGGCAGTGGGCTGGCCATATTAGCCGTAGAACCGACAACCGTTGGGGTAATCGAGTTATTGAGTGGAGACCGCGTCTCGGCAAGCGTAGTGTAGGACGCCCTCAGGCAAGGTGGAGCGACGATTTGCGCGGGATGGCTGGCAGGAGCTGGATGCGAGCAGCCGAAGATCGAGAACGGTGGCGTGAAATTGGGGAGGCCTATGTCCAGCAGTGGACTGCGAAAGGCTGATGATGATGATGATGATGATGGGCAGCAGCGTCATCATAGTGGACACATTACTGCGATCGCCAATCCGCTTGCCCAGCGTGGCGATTATGGGCATTTACCTCCTAATGCGTCTATACGTATAGTTAATAGGAGAGGCCTACGTCCAGCAGTGGACTATCATAGGCTGATGATGATGATGATTACTCGAGAAAAAGTCAGTTGCAATAAAAGCAGATCGATCGGGAGTAGTAGCTCTCTGCGCTCTGGTCAGCCCAGGGACAGGGATCGGAACCGGTTTTTTTCAAAAACCCCGAAAAAGCCCAATATTTTAATAGTACATTTCCTAACTAGTGCGGGGAAACTTTTTTTCGGCGAGGGTTAAAGTTGGAGCCCGAGTGAAACGAGGGCGACATTCACCCGAGTTAAAAAAAAGTTTTTGCACGTGTAAGGGACGATTTTTTTCATACCAAGTGCGTCAAAAAGAGAAATTACCGCGCGCGAAGCGTGCGCAAAGTTCGTTTTTGCGCATTAGTTAGGAAATAGTACATTACGACACAAGTGCGAAAAACATGAAATTCGAGACGAGTGGCGATGTTTTAAATCGACACGAGTTACGAATTTCGTTTTTGCACGTGTCTCGTACGACGTTTTTTAATACAGATGGCCCTCCGAAGTTTTGGACCAGACGTAAAATGACACAATTCTCGCACTAGAGCCTAAAAAAGGCACCATCTGTACTAAAAAATGTCTAATACTCTTTATGTAGTACTCAAAATGTTATGAAATTACCAACAACGTATTTTTAAATAGCTCCATTAACAAATATATTGCTCCAATAACAAATTATATACCGAAGAACGAAAAAGAACGGAATTCGAACAGTTCTTTTGTATGGAGTAAAAACCGGTATCCGATCCCTGGGTCAGCCAGCCTGTCAGTAGAATAGGGCGGCAAATTAAAAAAATGTGGACGGGTAGTTTTCTACCCGTAAATAATTTGAATTTGTTTCCTTTTCATATCGACAAGCTGGTCGGCCAGAGTTAGTTTAAAGTTTTTTTTTATTTAAAAGATAGGCTAAAATTGAATTCCGTTAAGTTATACCTAGTATCCCTTTATCGCGACGAGTTGTTTTGTCATTCATTAACGTCTTGACAGATGCCTAATTCGTACCCCTTAAGAGAAAGTGCTAAATATCAGGATATATAAATAAGAAATTAATATGTTTATGATATCAAAAGAATCTTTATTTATTTACTAATCGACTAAAGTAACAAATTAATTTTGAACTTCAATATATTCTGAGATAAACACAATTTAAAAAAAAGTGGAAAAAGTACGATTTAAGACTATGTATTCCAAAATCGTACCTCTGTATCCCTATTTCGTACCGGCGTAACTTAGTATGAAAATTAAGATTATTTAATTATTTATAGTCTCATTATTATAGCCAATGATATTCAGGGATATTAGTAATATTTATTTAGCCACTAATCTTATTATATTGTTGACTTTCTTGCTTGCTTATTTCAGATTTAAAGCTAACATTTTACGTTTTTTTTTCAATCCATAATTGTTTGTCGGACTGCATAATTTCATGGCATTGTCAAAAATAACATTACGAGAATATTTCTCGACTCCAGCACAATGTCAGTGGATCCAGACTTCATTGCGTATGTACACAAATTATTGTCTCTTATTTTGTTTCCTCCCTATACAACATGAGCCTGACCAATTTTTTTTTTAATTTCCTTTTTTAAAATACACTGAGAGTTATTTCTATAACTTTACATGACTAAGTATTGTATTATCCATTGGTTATGTTTATCTTATACAGTCAAATAAACGATTATTCCTAAAACGTACCGGTACGAAATAAAACAAAGCGATGAGTACGATTTAGGCATAAGATAACTAAGATTTAAAAATTGCCGTATAAAAAAAATTGTTGTTAAACTGACGATAATATTTCTCGTAATTAATAGCGTAAATAAGTAAAGAATTAAGCAAAATACTTATAGTTTACATAGCTAATTGCGATCAAAATTGAAATCCTTAAGAATCGACCTTAACTATTACTCGAAAACAGCGAAATTAATAACTTATTGAATAATTTTCGACGGAGTGCCACTGTGGGGTTGTTTCTCGAATGATGTTACACACCGACCAAGTTGTTCAGTTTTATAAAACTTGCGCCGCTTCAGCAGTTTCAATTCACAAGATATTGATGGGGTACGATTTAGGCAGGAGTACGATTAAGGCAAGTTTACCCTATAGAAATAGATGTCGGCACGTCTTTCCTTTTAAGCATTTATTGATTTTCAATTGTACGGTCAACCAAGTTGTCTTACACATTGGCATATAAACTATATGGAGATGTGTATAGCGAATTTGATTACACCGTATAATTATGTAATCGAGAATTACAGAGTGTATTCTGACTGATTTACAGAGAGCAAGAGAATTAGAGAGAACAGAGTAAGACTTGTGGGTAAAAAATATTTTCATACCATTCTGACACGCTTTTAGTTGCTGTTTCGACTCAGTATATTAAAAAAAATCCGGTGCACTTGTATTTCT
>JALPQI010024106.1:0-20262 GCA_025490895.1 Thaumatotibia leucotreta | reverse complement strand
TATGTAAATGAAGTTTAAGTTCTAGTCCGAAGATAAAAATAAAAACAATGAATTAATTACAATTTTTAATTAAGTAAAAACATAGCAAAAAAATCAGTAATCAGGTAGTTTTAGTAATAGTTAAGACTGTATACAACTGATTCTAATTACTGTTACAACGTAGCAAGTGACTTTTTTAAATTAGCTGCGCAAGGAATACTTTCCAATTATGCCTTAATATAACACAATTAGGTAGATACGTATTTTCCATCTATCCCTACCAAAACACAGTTGGGTAGGCATGTAAGGAAAACTTTCCATCTATCCCAACCAAAAAACATTCGGGTAATGATTTAAGGAATACTTTCCATCTATCCCTACCAAAAAACAATCGGATAGTGATGTAAGGAATACTTTCCGTCTATCCCTGCTAAAAAACAATCGAGTAAAGAAGTAAGGAATATTTTCCATTTATCCCTACCAAAAAACGATCTTGCAGGGACCAATGGAAAAAAATCCATATATCTTTACTGGGGAGCAAATTAGTAGAGATACGTGAACATAATTCCACTTATCGCCACGGGGGTGGAAATAGTTAGTATAAATGGAATCAATTCCAGCTATCCCTACTAGGGTTAAAATGGTGGGGATATGTGGAAAATAATCCAATTCGTATATGAAATAATACAACTAGATGGAAAACTATCCCTACCGGTAGAAATAAATGGATAAGTATTCCACATATCCCCACTAGGGGGGATATCGCAGTAGGGATATATGGAATAGGTGGATGGCCGCCGCCGGGATCGAAGAGTGCACCAGTGGCTGCGTTTGCCTAGCCGTGGTCTCCATTCGAGCACTTTTCGACCCCATCGACCATCTGCTCTGCGTGCAATGTGGCCTGCCCATTGTCACTTCAGCTTGCTAATCCGGAGGGCTATGTCAGTAACTTTAGTTCGCCTACGGATCTCCTCATTTCTGATTCGATCACGCAGAGAAACTCCGAGCGGCTACCTAAACGCCATACGATAAATAAATAAGCTGTTACCATTTTTATTTTTCTTCAAAAACCGTTAGAGATGAGGACGGATATGAATCTAATGCGGATTAAATTAATTGAAAAGGAAGGAATTCTCGTAATTCCGAGAAAAAACTGCCGGAAGGATTCCTTCATAATTTGATTCACGCCTTCGTCGGTTTTTGAACGACAACATGGCGAATTCATTTAAGGCGGATCTACTACTTTTGTTTGTTTTTGATTTACCGGCCACAAAAAAGTATCACATTAAAAAAACAGAGGCCCTACCGCAAACTACGAAATCCGCGATTTTTTTCTCTGTCCCTTGGATCTCTGTCTCTGTCCCCTGTCCCGAAGCCGTTGGAGTAACAGGGACAAAACCCCGAAACTTACGAACTTCGGTGTTCGCGGTAGCAAGACTAGCAAGCCAGACACCAATCAATGTCTATTACATTGTGATAGAGACAAACATAACCTTGCGTGCGATTTATAATCTTAAATGCATGGTTCGGATACCGGTTTTTTTCGAGAACCTCGAAATAGCCCATTATTTAAAGTGTTATGAAATTACTGTGTGTCAAAATGTTATGAAATTACCAACGTCATATTTTTAAATTACTTCATTAACAAAGAATTGATATACCTACCGAAGAACAAAAAAGAACGAAATTAGAACCGTTCTTTTGTATGGAGTAAAAACCGATATCCGAGCCTTGGGTAAATGCATGTACAAAAGGGGACACTTTTCTGTATTCGTGCAAGAATAAATTTTTGATTGTCCAATTTATGACAACGACCATACGCTTTTCATTACTTTTATACATGTTTTGTGTCTCAGTCTTTTCAGTTTCAACTGGCAGCGTCAAAAACATGTCAATGTAAGATCGTATGTCGATCAGAGACAAATGCGATTAATACATTATGAGTTTTATCGATTGCGAAAGTAAAATCTTAACAGTAGGGCAATAAGACAGTTAGGTATATGGAAAGAAAAATAGCAAGAACGACGTTTTTGGGTTTAGGCCACTTCATCATTACATAGTATAAAATAAAGTCACTTTTTCCGTTCCTATGTCCCTTTGTAGTTACACTTAAATCTTTAAAATACGCGACGGATTTTGATGAGATTTTTTTAAATAGGTAGAGTAATTCAAGAGGAAGGTTTTTATGTAGGTATAGTACCTTTAGTAAAATCTTACCTCATTTATATCATGGTGTTTTAGATAATTATTGTCTTTCATATTGCGTTAAAATAACAGTTTACCTTAATGACGAATTTAGTTTGCATTGTGTTTCAAGTTTACTATTAGAATAATACTTTAAATATAAATAAGATTCGCATAATTTATTTTTCATAATTAAAACATCAGCGGCGCACAACTCCAAATTATAGTACTTCTTTACGTCACAAACATTTTAAAATAAATATGAGCATAAAGTACTGATGAAACATTTAAATACATTTTATTTAGGTACATAAAATAATACTCAACTGTGAAGGAATATCCAATTTTTTAAACGCAAAATTAATGTTAAAATACATTACGAGGAATCGCGGTTTTTATAATTATAATTAATTATACAAATTACACTTTGTCAGTTTTTAATCGTTAATACATTTATTATTATATCCTGACTTTACCAGTGGGCGATTTAAGTTAATTTAATGCAACGTAATATTCAGAAACATGTTTCGTTACTGTAACTGACATGTTAAGTACAATATTTTGCATTATTTTAAAATCAACTTGTAATTCTGAGGAACAATGCCATGGATACGTTTTATTACTTATAAAATTCCAGTAAAAAATGGCAATAACTTTTCTAATAAACATCAATCTTTAGAATGGTATGCCGTCGTGTGCCTGCTATACGGCCACATTTCAAAATCGAATTTTATAAAAGATATACCTAGCCGTATTGCACGAAATTATGGTCATTTTTACCACTAAATTATATTTTGAGATGTAGCCTTATAGGCACACGACGTTTTAAAGGAGGGGAACATTCTCGCAACATTCCTATAAATAAGTAGTCAAATGGTAATTTAACTCTCTCCGAGGGTTCCGGAGCATAATATTGATTTAATAAGTTTATTTTAAAAATCAGTGTTACAATAAGAGTCGACTAAGAGATAAAAGTGTCACTGACCATTCACTTATATGTATAAGATTAAAGACGGATCGCAGCGTCATCATTATGGAACTACTGCGATCGCCAACTCGTTTGCCCAGCGTGGTGATTATGGGCAATTGGGCATTACTTTCTAATTGCGTCCATACGCATAAGTAACATGAGAGGTAGGTATACATCCAGCGGTGAACTCGTCCGGAGCACCCTCGGCCAAAGCCCGACGCGTACGTACATCGAGCGAGCAATCAATACATTGTCAGTGTATTCGTTTAAGGGAAATTTCAAAAAATACATATATTAGATCTATAGAAAAATTGTTATTGTTATTAGAGGTCTGTGCTATGGATAGGTTAATAAAATATACCAATTATGAACAATGTCATGATTACGCCAATCTTCATTACCTATTTTGTTTTTGTTGTTATGTACCTTTTGTGAGACAATTACTGTTACGGGTCAATAGTTTCAAAGTTTCACTATAATGTATTTAAGTTAAAAGTATAAACTTAGATCAAATATTTATTATGTGTAGTTTGTGTAGCTTGTAGTTGCGCTCTCTCGGAAGGGTCCCCACGGAAGACCAGCACCAGGGTCCTCAAGGGTCTCTCGGCATGAAGCTGAGTGTGGACCTTTTCAGATACGCTTTATAAATGTGTACCACTGTCATTGTAATTAAGTTAAGTTTAAATTAAGCGTTCTGAATAAAGTTCTATTCTATTCTATTCAATCATCGACGTAAATACGTGAGTAACCCGGTTCGATAATATCTTAATATGTTTGAATCTCACGTTAGTTATAATTCTAAAACAGCAGTAAACTGTAAAAGGCTGATAATGTGACAAACGAAATAAGATTCTGGTCTTCGCTGCCGAGTTTAAATATCGATAAAATCACTGTTTTGTTCATTGAGCTATGAAAAATAGAATAAAGCTTCCTCCGGTTACAAATTTTCATTAATTTTGAAGGGAGCATTTCAGTATTCTTAATTCAAATATTTATTCTGTAGTCACTGGGATCTTTTAATTTTTCACTTTTTAAAGGCTTCTGGTAATACAAGGTCCTTCGCTAAATATTAGCTTCCCTGGCTTCTAAAAGGGTTGAAATTGTCAATTTGAGTCTCTGGAAAGAGACTCGGCTTTATAGAGCGTTGTCCCTCTCTAACATATGTGACGTTTAAGCAATATTATTTGTCTCTTTCCAAAGACCGAAGTGCAAGCTTTATCGCAGGGTACTGGTATGTCATTTTCAACCCCATCGCAAAATAGTTTTGCCGCAAATATGAGTATGAATTCAGTATTTCGAAATTTATTGCTATATTATTGGCCACAAGGTAGACTGATGCCCTGGTGATGGTCACAGGAGTCCACTAGATTCAGGTGGCGCAGGGCCGGTCATTGTGACAACCTTTAGGTGACGACTATGTTTAGCAGTGGATGTCTTTCGGTTTAATGATGATGATGATGAATTTTGAGATTTCTTGTAGTCTTTTAATTCAGTTTCTTTAATTATTATATTTTTCGGCACATATTATATCGAGATTCAATAACAGATTTTTTTGTTTTATTATTAACATATCTTTTGGGGTTTTCAATCGAATGGGATTAATTAGAAAACAATAACTTTCTTTTACCTCTTGCGGTCATTATACTAAAATCCCATCATGGAGGAGAAATACATAACTATTTAATACAGATAGTTCAAAGTCAAAGTCATAGTCGGTAGCTGCGTAACCAAGTATAGTCCATTTCAAATACGAAGGCCCGATGCCACTCGAAACTTTTGCCATCATGGTTCACTACAAATTGGCAGGTGTGGTACACGGATGTATACAAAATACATCACGCCACTAAAGGGCCTGGCCAGGTTTCTTTTCTTACCACTGATCCTATTGTTGATGCCTAATGACTTTGTCAAGTGGAATCGGGCCTTCGTATTTGAAATAGACTTTACCTTCTGCAAATTTCTGACTGTGCCGTCTCAAGGACACGATTCGATCTCGTATGCAATAAAGTTGTTGGAAGGGAAAGGTAAGAGGGAATGTAAATATTCAAATTGAGACCGGCCCCTTATGTGATTGATTGACTGCTAGAGCTGCGTTTATATTTATGAATTCAATGGATATACATAAGGTTTTAGATAAAAGTTTCTCAAACGGTTTTGTGCCGAGTTCATTAACTCTTAACCTTTTCTTGTTTTTTCTCGTAAGAACCAATATTTGGCATCCTCCGTAGCCTATTTGGTAGGTAGTGACTTTGCTTACGGAGCTGGAGCGTTCGGGTTTGAATCCTGGCTAAGGCGTTGTTTCTTGGTCATAGTTGTTTTCTTAGCATACCTGTGTAGTGTATATTATATGTGGATGCAGAGATGGGTACCGTTTGAATAATTTTTGGTTTTATTTTTTATAAAATGTGGCAGGGCAATGAATTTTAATGGAGTTTTTGTCAGTATTCAAATACGGACAGTCTAAATATCATCATCATCATCATTTCAGCCAAAAGACGTCCACTGCTGGACATAGGCCTCCCCCAATGATCGCCAATATGACCGGTTCTGCGCTGCTTGCCTCCAGCGGGTTCCCGCGACCTTGACCAGGTCGTCGGACCATCTTGTGGGAGGTCTGCCCACACTGCGTCTTCCGGTACGTGGTCGCCAGTCCAGCAGTTTCGGGCCCCATCGGCCATCTGATCTTCTGGCGATGTGCCCAGCCCACTGCCATATATTAAACAATATTTTTTGCTGGTGGTAGGACATCGTGCAGAGTCCGCCCGGATAGCTCCCGCCGTCTTACCCGTTAACCTGCCGCTAAATAGTTAATACTGTGTTCCGGTTTGGGGGTAAGACAGCCGGTGTAATTACTGGCATAGAGGCAATCCATCTAAGTGCTCAGGGTAGGCAGCGCATAGGCGATTTTTTGGTCACTTTGTCCATGGACCTCAGTCCCCGATTTCCATCAGGTGGGCTGAGAGCTCAGTTGTCTACCTTCGTCACATAGAAAAAAATGTTTAATGCTTCGCGCACAAGTTTTTATTTCAATTACTTAAATAAAGTACTGATTTTATATACTATTTAATACAACGTTTTTTCGGTCTACTAAAAGCAATCCCTGAACTTTTCCGTGAATTCGACTTTTATGCTATGAATATATAAAATATTTTAATTAATCAATCGCTTTAACATATAAAACCAGGATTTGGAAAGCTTACCTTGTTGTTTCGTTTCAAAAACACAGGATGCATCAAAGATAATAAAATGTAGTTTAAATGGAAGGTCCACGGTAAAACATGTTTAGTGCTAAAAAAATCAGGGCAAATTCACACCTTATTCTGTTGAAATTCAAATCAATTTGAATTGACTAGACATGTTCTTTCCGTGAATCCTTCATATGACATGCGATACAGCGAGGAAATGCCGCCAGCATCCTCGGTACAATGTGACAAGGGTAAATCTTAGATATAGGTTAGGTTAATAAGATTAGTTAGATTTAACGTATGTAATATAAATTGTACAGTTTAAATACATTCACTCAAAAACGACACTGGATGAAAAAATAGCTGGAAGCTAAAATTATTGTAAAATTCAACAAGTTGCAAACAGACTTATCTATCTTCCCGCATAATCCAACCATATAAGACAATGTCAGAGACCTTTTCCTTTGACAGATTGGTGCACCGCAAGATGTGGTTAAGTCTTTCAGGTCACTGACTTGAAGATAAAGCAGAGACAAGTAAATATTGAAGACTGGAACTCCTAACTATCATCATCAATTGATGCACTAAATGGAGACGGCTGAAAGACGGAGCTATTCCAGATTTGCAGGACACATACATATTCGTAGTATATTTTTTGTCATTAAGATTTTTCAAATTGTATCATTCATCATCTACTCTGTTTTACCTATGTAGCACCATATAGGTATGCAATACCTTATATGTAAGTTTACATCATCATTATATCTCCTATTAACTATGCGTATGGAATAGCAAAATTTTACCTCTTTTTTTAGTATTAGTATTAAGTAGTAGTAAAACACTTTATTGAACAAAAATTATAGAAAAGTACACAAAACACAAGACAATCATACACAGACGAGCTTATCCCTGCAAGGAACCTCTTCTACCTAACCTTTGAGTTGTTGAGAGAATAAGAGCAGTGCTAGGCAGACGAACTGTACAAAATTGTGAAGATTCGAGTGAAAATAACTGAATATTATTATCATTTTTTTAATAAGTTTTACCCTTTAAAGTAAATATACTGTACGTCTTCAATGCCTTATAAATATCTAAGTATTATAAGTATACACATAACATCATCCTGTCTGAGTCGTGGACGTAGATCTCTCCTATTGACTATGCGTACGAAGCATCAATTCATCATCAGCTCATTTCTGCCGACAGCCTATAGGCCTCTCGTACTACCTATGCATACTGACGCATTAAGAGATAATGCCCATAGTCGGCTCGATGGGCTATTAGGTTGGCGATCGCAGTAGTATGTCCATGATGACGCTGCTGCCCATCATCAATCTTCAATAAAATGTATGGTCAGTGACACTCTCCTCAGCCGACTCTTATGATACCCAGGGGTAGAGTTAGGGTAGAGACAAAAGTATTCTAATAGCCGTCACCATATAGCACCTAAACCTGACGTGAAATTAAATAAATAGTGCCATTAATAAATGTGAGTGAGTTTAGTAAAACATCCCACTTTGTCGTTTACCATAAAGCCGCTTTGTCAGTTTATTCATATGAAGATACAAGGAAATCTCGTCTTTATGGTAAGCGACAAAGTGGGACGTTTTACTAAAAACTAACACAAATGAACTGTGAACGGCATTCCATACAATATTAAAAAAAACATTAAACGCGTTCAGCACCCCTTTGTAGTTGAAATAAAATAATTGTATGTTTACTTGTCTCTGATAAGTACCGAGTAAAATGATAACTCGAATTGCCAAGGGGTGATGCTCGATGTTAAAATGTTAATTTAATTTAATGTCGCTTAAATTCTCCTCAGTACTGTCATATTTCATGCTATTATCAATTATGCGAACCAGAAAGTTACAGAGAGAATCTAACCGGAACATTAGAATTGAGAAATTGGTAGTATAACTTAAAATGGGGTATTTATTAACAATTTAAATCCATTGTGTTGAGTTTCAAATATTTCGACACTGAACCTTTCCTATTATTCTGACTTCTGACACTGCTTATAAATTTCCACAAAATAGATAATGTTATAAAATTAATTTAAATACAGATTGATCCCTTTAATGCCCTATGGTATCGTATTCCCATAAAGAAGAAAAAAAATCTCGAATAATAAAATTATAATTTTTATTTATGCGATGCAATAATATAACCTATTTCGGCGACAGGCCCTACAAGTACATTTTTGTTCTTGTCTTTAGGGTTCCGTAGTAGGTACGTAAAACTATTAGGAACCTTTATAGTTTCTCCATGCCCGTCTGTCCATCTGTCTCTCTGTTCGCAGCATAGCTCAGAGTGGTCGTTCGTACTAGAAATGTGCAACTTGGTACATAACAGGACGTACACTACGTACAGGTATACATATTAAACACGCCGACAAATGGGTAGAATAAAATGTAGAATGCTTTTTTTCGGGTACCTCCCCTACTAGTGTAAAGTAAGGATGTTTTTTTTTATATTGCTGTAATCTTACAGTGTGGGTTATCGTCAAATAGATCTTTCAGAAACAATAAGGGTTCTAAAAAAAACATTTTTCTTAAGTCAATCCATCTCTAAGTTTTGATCCGTGAATCCGAAAAATATGAAAAAAATCATGAAGAACAGAATACTTCAAAATAAAATGTTTCGAACCTATTAGGCCCAGCCGTTTTTGAATAACTACGGAAACTCTACACTGAGCATGGCCCGACGTCCTTTTGATCGGTTTAGTTAATGATAAATTGATATTGGTACTGAACCCTTCGTGGCTTAAATTACTGCTAGTTTATGTGCACACTATACAGGCACACACCCTGGGTGATTCTTGAGTCATGAGCAGGAGTCAACAGGGTACTAGGGACGGTCACCAACTTATACTTCGGAGACAACCAAGAAATGGCACAAAAAATCTCATAATTATGAGTTAATTCATACTTAACTATCAATTAAGGATCAATTAACTCATAATTAAGAGTTTTTTTTAGGTGATTTCTTGGTTGTCGCCGTAGTGAAAGTCGGTCAGTATGACCGTCCGTAGTAGCCTGTTCACTCTTGCTCATGACCCAAGAATCACTCTGTATATGACTTGATATAGAGTCATCAAGTTTTTGAATTTTAAACTACTCTCTCGCTGAAGCTACCGAAGAGCTGGTGGCTTCTTCGCACAACGCATCAGTATTGCGATACAACGAGGAAATGCCGCCAGCATCCCCGGTACAATGCCACAAGGGCCAATCTTAGATATAGGTTAGGTTAATTAGATTGGGTACAATTAATTTATGTATATAAATTCTACAGTTTTGAAAATAAAAACTCTCTCGTAATACATACTTAAGAAAGTTATGATTATGAATTAAATCTACTTTCTAGTTTAAAATGAAACGCATTAAAAATATATGAGGTCTATCAAATGGATCGTCTGGAGGTGTAATTACACAGACACAAGGTGATAATGAAAGCATTTCTTTTCAGCTTTGCGAGTTCTAATCTAATCGTGTGCAGCTGAAAGATAATAAATAAATATCTTGGGACATCTTACACAAATCGACCTAGTCCCACGGTAAGCCCAATTAAGGCTTGTGATGTGGGTACCAAGCGACGATATATATATGTAATAGATAGATACATATAGATACTTAAATACATGACCAAGGGACAAACATTTGCGCCTAAATCTAATCAATGTGTTTTTTTTTATTTCTATATTCTATTTTGTATTTGTATTCAATTTTTTTTAATTGTATAATTTTAGTTTCATGACGCATTGGTGTTCTGCTGTAATGTCATGTAAACTTTTGTTTTAAAAAATAAATAAATCTGTGATAAATAATTACACAAAGAATGAACCCGAAACCTCCGGCTTCGTAGGCAGGGTCACTACCAACTAGGCTACAGAGGCTGATATTTACTATTTGCCTTACAGCGTACAGAATCTTAAAAACAAGTGTAAAAAATCTGGATTTTTTTTATTTATCGATAAATACCTATAAATTCGGGATTAAAATATTCGCCAGTGGTCAATTCTTTGATATTTATTGATAATGACTTCTTTTTTATAATTTATTACACTAGGTGCTGTCACTTTTATGAAATAGTAACAAACAAAAAAAACGCATAATAATTTTTAAATTTTATTGATAAAAATCGGTTTACTTTAATTTTGATATTAAAGTAATACACAAAATTCATTTTATGGATAATATAGACTTTCCTCAAAATTCTCGATACAAAACGCCAATTTCATAATAATAACCTAAAATAACAAAATTCCATGTCTTACCAGTTACTTTATCCTAGAAAATAACGTTTTTTAAAATAACAAAATTATTTGTGGAAAACAGTGTCACATTTCCTACCAAGATACATAAATATTTCATAAAGTTGTTTTCACCACGATGTACGACGAGTTTTATCCCTCGGGACATTGTCTTTATTATGATACTCTAGTTTCCGTGTTCGTTCTTTAAGATGTTAATTAGGTATTTCGATATACTCTTTTCCATATGGAGACCTTGAATATGCAATGAAATATATAAATAAAATCTTGGGACATTTAGGACTTAAGCGAGGAAGTCGCCAGCTCTTTGGTCTTTAGTTACATCTAAATATTTATATTTAAGCACAGTTAAAGTTTTTATAATTTCTAGTACCGAATATAATATATATAGATGACAGCACCAGCTCTTTAGCTATTCTAGAAAACTGTAAAGTATTCTAATAGGAGGTGCAGGCATGTATTGCTTGCCCTTAGAGAATGGTCAAAAGCGCCTAGCCTTGTAAGGAATTGCATATACCCGGGAAAATTGACTGGTGGTTGCTATGACCGATTGGCCGAGTGGTACAGGCATCAGCCGCGAAAGCTGAGCACGTGGGTTCGATTCCCACCTCGGACGTTGGTAATCTTGGTCGTTTTTTCTTTGGTATATGACATCCAATATTCATAATTCAAGTACCTACTCAAATCAGCATAAACCGGAACTCCCAATCAACATTAACATAAATATTATTATAAAACAGTACGTGGAAATCGTCAGTCAAACACATCAATCATTCACGGCGTAAAAATATGGCGTTCCCAACATGTTTATTAACATTTCAATCTGAGGTGTGGACGTACACTATAAAGGTGCATTCAGACCAAACGAGCATTCGCTATTATATCTTTCGATCGATCGAATTTCTTAGAGTAGGGGGTTAGAATAGTAAATGCTCGTTTGGTCTGAATGCACCTTAACATGCTCATGGTTTCAGAGAATAAAGGCCAAGTCATACGGGATGCGGGCAACTGTGATTTTAAGGGTCACCAAGGAGAACATAATCATAGCAATGAGTAGTTCACGTAGTGAAGGCGTCATTAGAGTGAAAGAGACAAATCCTCGAAATTTACGAATTTCGTTTTTCGCGGTAGGGTCGCAGAATTCATTTTTTGTCAGAACTTTAGTATCCATGGAGCAAATCGAAACAACGACAAATTCGGACGTTACTGTGAAAATCCAAAGGAAAATGATTTTGCACTTCTATGGCACATTAGGTATGTACAAAACAATGGACTTAAGGCGTAGTTTGGCATCGAAAGCTAAGCCCGAAATATTATACTGCCTTATCCAGATTAGGGATTCCTTCTGTACATATATATCACTTCATCAAAGCACGTAGAGCAAAACATATGAACAGTTTATTTGAACGAGAATTCCAAAGAAATGTAAAAACGCCCTAATATAAATTTATTTTAAATCTGAAAGTAAACCTTACTTCAATGAATGTAAGAGCTACAATGGAATGTCGTTCGAAAAACGCATCTAAGTCGTAAAAAAGATGAATGGGTTTAGACGATTCCCTTTTAAGTTTTAAACGTTTTCACGTGTGAATGTGAAGAAATAGAATTTAACGGGGTAACTGACAAATTGGTAGTACTATAATACTGCTACAATACTATTACTAGTAGGTACTATAGTAAACTAGAAGCTAAATTTGAATGGCGAAACACAATTTTTCCAGAATTATTCGTTGTTTTATCGCCACATTTTCCTAGGCCAAGATTCCACTTAGGTATAAGTTACTTACGTAAGGCATAATCTGTGAGTTCTGACGTAAATACTGCCTGCACCACACAAACTTTTATTTTTGCCCAATGGTTGACTGGTAACAAATGCCTTAATGCATTATGTCCGACAATTGTACTTTTTTCCTATTGCTCAATAAAGATAAAATAAATAAAAGTAAGTTAAATATAATATAAACCATATAAGTATTGTATATTTTTTGACTAAGAACTGTGTAACGTTAGACACTATACCTTCCCTCCCTTTGTCTCCCTTCTTTCCCTCCCTTTCATTAAGCGTCATCTGCGAAATTTTAAGTTTCACCAACCTTAATTCTTCGTTTACGTATACTTTTGAATGTGAACATCTCGCAGAAGAGACACGCTGGACGGTAAAATTCGACTAATTAACCTATTTCATCTTCCCTCAGCCACAAATACGAATCTTCTAGTCACCAAAAATTTGCATTTAGAGTATTTTAGCTGTCTAATTAAAATTCCTCTTTGGAATTCCTGAAATTGATGATTTCTGCGGATAGCTTTTGCGATCTGTCGACTTGTGCACTAAACTAATATCTGGATTCCAACTTTGTGCAGAATGGGATTTGTGATTATATGAATCTGTCATCGCAGCAGTAGATATTCTTTAAAAACCAAAGGTAGGCAACAAATTGACTGATTAGTGCTTAAGGTTGTAAATGATGAGCTACCGCCGACAAAAACTAACAAAATAGTCGCTTTCTTGTTATAAAACGAGGCACAATGACTCGTATAGTTCAACGGTGACCTATGAATCTCATCATGTCTTACTCGTTTTTGGTGGGGCAACTGCCTAACATCGTAAGGGATCGTGATGACAGTTACAGATATACTGAAAAATCCTTTCCTATGTATGATATTGACACAAGGTTACATTTTGTTTAGCCTATGAAAAAGGATTTTTCACTATAATATTTGTAGGTACTCAAAGCATTATAAATCAGTCATATTAATGAGAATAATGAGCTATCCCCTTTTCCTCTCCGCAACTTTATTAAAAATCACTTTTTTGAGAAAACACTTATGTGAAATTTTTTCAGATTATATTTCTGGCACAAAGTCTATTAGAGTCTGATACGATTTCATTATTTGGTGATCTTGTTAAATCGATTCTTTCCTTAATTTGAACAAAAAATTAAAGGGGTGCTTTTTGTCGAATCTCGCATTGACACAACGGTGCCAGGATTTATTGTTCTGTGACGTTGGTACGCACAGGTGCTTCGATTTTTTTTTATAAGGGGTAACCACTGCTTATTAAAGTGTTTGTCTACAAATCCTGTAAAATTATCGGTGACTTCTGCTATATTCATGATGGAAAGCCACATGTTTTCAATAAATCTTTCAGGTAACAAAGGCAGGTAAGATATCATGCTAATAGTTTTTTGATCTACTAGTTTTTAGCGTTTTACCAAATAACTTTATTGAAATGATAAAAACGGCCTGATAATATGAAAAAATCAGAAATACTATTTCAATAGCATTCATAACGGCCAATTCGAAATCGCATTTGAAATTGAGTACGCTCAGACATTTTTTCTTAAAATTAAATAGTCGAACGTATATTTCTTGCCTCTTGTCCGGAAGTAACCCAAAAATAAAATGGTACAATGTTATTACTATTTACATTTGAGCCGACATCTTTATGGAGTGAGTACAGTTGTAAAAATGGCTTAGACATGCAAAAATGTGTACCATCTCTCCGAAGAAATGTAGGGGATCCGAATCTGCATTTTCTAGATACATGCGTGCCGTTGTTGAACTAAATAAAATTATTTTATTTTTAATGCCATCTTCGCAAATTACGAAATATTTTCCCAGTTTATTCGGTAGGTATAATTAATTATAGACATTGACGACAGTTTTCTAATATAAGCTTTTTGTTTCAAAAACTTTTTTCGTGCTCCGTACAGGCATCTGTTTTTTATCTAATATCCGGAATATCGTCAATGTCTCTGTAATCACAGTTTTTCTTCAACTTTGAAAACTGTTTTTAGATATGTTCAACGGATCCAAAATCACGGCAAATATTTGCATTTACTAATCGTATTAAACACTTCATTGTCTTTTTTTGCGGCATACATGTATCAGGGAATAAGCGAAATATTAGAGTCCGATTTGTATTAAGTGTGATGTCGAACTGTAGTCTCCGCGACTCACGCATATCCAACGGGACGTACCGCTTTGGTTTTATGACTGAAATTGTATCTGTACTTATCAAAAAGTACAGTATCTTTTCCTTTTTGATTTAATGAAAATATTAATTCACTGTTCAATTTGCAAGCGATCTTACAAAGAAACACTAATGATGGAAACTCCTCAATTTTAAATGCACATATTTTAAAATGTGGAAATTTTCAGAAAAGGTGCTTTTTGAAGATGGTTTTCAATAGAATTAGGTATTGTTTAAAGCAGTCGTGATGATTTTGTATATTTACACATGTGAACAACTCTACAAGTGGTCATTTTCATTTTTGGTCCTAAGCCGCCAAACCGTCGTCGTTGTCAAAATAAAATGTCCTGATTCCTTCGATTTTTCTTTGCCTAATTCATATAACAAACATTTTGTAATATTTTGCTATTAACTAACCGTCTTCCTTTGATCGTTGTAAAAATTAGTATATATTCGGAGTTTTGCGCAGTTTGTTCATCATCTATGATGCCAACATTGTCAACTCTCCTTCAGAACAACTTATTAATTCTAACGGGATTTGGTGTAACCATTGTTTTCTAAAATATTTATTAAAGTTCTTAACAACTGTCGTTCCTGGCATCTTCAATGATCGAAGACCATACGTCTCGTATTTTATCAGATGATAGCAGCGGTATAAGTGAAGTTTTTCTTGTTAGCTTTCGCCCGTATGCAGTTTTATCGAGACGTATTTTTTTGTCTTCTTCCACAGCCCTGCTGAAGCGGTACCAGCAATCTGTGATCTGTGATAAATAACGACTGTTTTCAGCTTAATTTAGTAAAAAACATTCAAACGTCCATCAATACGATAAACGAAATATAACTTGTTTTGTGACTTTAATGTTAATTTCTCTGTTTAATTATTCCGCACCAAATGTTAGTATTCTGTTTGACCCAATGGTTGACGGGTAGAGAATGCCTTAAGGCATTAAGTTCGCCATTTGTAATTTTATTTATTTGTAACTGTGCAATAAAGGTTAATTAAATAAATAAACGTGTATGCCAAGATAAAAACTCAAAATTCTTAATTTTAATCGTCCAGGCAATTTTCAATGAGTTATGATAGAAATAGTTTTTTTTTAAAACATGTCATAATCTCTAACTAAGCCGAAACCAGAAAACTTCATACGACATTAGTCTCAAAATGTGGTTTCCTTTCCTTTCCTTACCTTTCAAGTTTGTCGGGCTACTCATTTCCACCATGTATTTTGGACTAAAATGAATAGGATTGTGTGCCTCTACACCACGTGACTCTAATTTTGTTATTTATTTTACCTAATTAGATAAAGTTAATATTTGAATGGCAATTTCGAATCTTGGTCCGTTTTCTTTGTGAATTTATCCAAAGGTTCATATTAGATATTTTCTTCCTGTATCGTGAGTGACCACAAGTTGTGTCCGACTTAAACTGAGATTGATTGAGGCCCAAGATATTCGTGTACATTGCTGGCCTGATGAAGTAAGGAATGATAAACTGGGGTAGTGTTAGTGATGTGCGTTGGGGAATATTCCCATTTGTAGATCGGAATGTTCTCTTAACAAAGGACGTGAAATATGAAAGAGTACCACGAAATATTAACTTTCATGAAAAGTCTTCTTACACTTTGCAAATGGTTTTTATTAATTGTTACACCTGTAGTAACAGACAGGCTGGTGGAGTAAATGTGTGTGTTTTTTTATTTATTGATAATGGGAAACAAACAGCATACAAAAAAGTACATAGATACACTAGGAATATATATTCCTATATGTATATACATAAGCCAAACAGTTTCCACTACTGAATAGACAATTTTTTAGATGCTCAGAGTAGACTTGCTTATACAATTTAATTAAAAAATATATTTTTTTGTTCCTGGTATTAAACAAAAACTAATATCAATCCAAGGTATAAATCTAACATGTATTTGCGATACCCTATTAAAATGAATAAATTTTTACCCACATGTATTTATCTAATTTTACAAAAGCTTATAATTATCAATATGCATATGGTAGGTGTAGGTATTATTATTATTAGCTCTATAGTAGGTATATTAACACATTCACGGACACTACCCCAGACACAATAGAAGAAACAATGAGATTACGCCTATAGGCGTTGAGTGTCCGCGAATGTGTTAACTAATCTTAACTAGTAAAAAGTAAATACAGTAATCATAAAGTAAATCTATTCATTTTCTCTTCATTGCAGAAATAAATTTCGGTACTGATGAAATGTGAAACAAATCAATATGACTGTATCTATCATTGTAGGTTTTGCACGCTCTTACAATAAATCAATTTTTTGCGTAATTAGTTTTGTGGGAAGGTATTGCAAATAATTTTGTAGAGCGCGTGTGCCGGTTCGCACAGCATAAAGAGGCGCGGGCAAGCAGCGCAGGGGATTCCAATAAACCGCTGAAAACCTTATATAATAGAACTTGATCTCTGATTTCGCGTCTGATTTGAAGGGGTAAAGTTTTAGGATTAAACTCTTTAAATTTATATTTCATCCGCTTGACAATTTTTTTTTTGAATCCCTTCAATAGCGTCTATGTATTTAATAAAGTAAAGACTCCATGCTGTTGAGGCATATTCTAGTTTTGATCTTACATATGCGTTATATAATAGAATCACTGTTTTAGGGTCTTTAAAATCCTTAAAACAACCTGCACTTGATCTTGATTAGGTCTTGGGCTTGGTCAGGATAATATTGAACGTAAGTTTACGCAAGTAAGACCCGGTTGTCGTTAAAATATGATTTTTATTATGTAGTTGAATTTACACAGTAGGTATTTCTCACCTGTACGACGTTTTGTTTTAAGTTGTAAAAAAAACCTTACAATATAGTTTTTAGCCAGTACATATATTTGACCCGGAAACTCGGATACCATTACTAAATAAATTAGAAAATAGATTGGATATTTGATATTACCCAACTGTTTTTGATAGGTAATACAAGATAAACAAAACACGAGACGTTGTTAAGAAGAAATCACAATAAGTAGGCATCTGCCACGAAAGCGGACGTAGGTTAAAATCCCATGTTTTTGAACTGAGTGTTTTTCTTTGGTACGTGACATCAAATATTTATAAAAAACGCATAAAATAATGTTTCGTAAAGCTTGTATTGTTTTCTTTTAATTTAATTTTATGTTTCCATTAATGTTGATTAAATCATTAAATTAATTTCCTATGTGCCTCAGAAGGAACAAAGGGTAAGTATTTACGCTTTCCATCCTGAAAGCCTACACACGAACCACAATCCATGTGTTGCCTCCCTGTCACACTTATTTAAGAATGTACAAGTGCAACGGCTATACCCACGTCGATATTCGCGGCCTAGTAATCGATTTTGAACTTAATTTTTCTTCATTTTTCATTATTTTGTGATAGTTGTGTTCTTTGCGTGATCGGTTAGTCACATATATTTATACGTCTCTCATACTATCCATGTTATTGGTACGCACTCAGTCATTAATTCAACGAAACAGTACTTATTTTTTCCCTAGTTAACGGAACAGAATAATAACCTAGGGAAAATGATAAAAATAAATATGGGTGAAAAAGTTAAGAAAAGTTCCTGTTGTATGTGGTAGTAATCTATCCATAATTATATGCATTTGTTTTTGTACAAGTAAATTGCACATTCATAAATAAATATCTAAATAAATAAATAAATATCTTGGGACATCTTACACAAATCAACATAGTCCCACGGTAAGCTCAATTAAGGCTTGTGATGTGGGTACTAGGCGACGATAAATATAATAGATAGATACATATAGATACTTAAACAGGTACATAGACAGCCATGACCGAGGAACAAATATTTGTGATAAATAAATACACAAATAATGCCCTCGCCGGGATTCAAACCCGTAAACTCCAGCTTCGTAGGCAGGGCCACTACCAACTAGGCTACGGAGGCTGACAAACATTCATTTACACCATCAGCGCTATGTTTGTATGTAGTTTCGCAACTAGCCTATTAATTGTTTATTATTATCATCGAATTAATCACGTTCGCTATTCTATAAGTGTGCAACACCTATCAAGTTAAATAAATCAATTTTATATCATAAAATTGTCTTTCGTGTTCAAAAATACTATAAATAAGTCTATCAAGTAAATGTGAGCGTTAGCAAGTACTCTTACATTAAATGTGGTCCTTCGAACCGGATTTGTGTTCGCATTTTAAACATGTATTGTCTATTTGAATAGATCACTAGTACATACAACAGGTGACTTTTAAGTTTATTGCCTATAAATACTTGCAGATCGCTTGATATAAACTTGAAGGCGATGACGGGAACATTCCCTGACACTGCCCACCACTGGGCATGACAAACTGAAATGATAAACCAGGTGACTGATGTTCGTGCCTGTCACAGAGTTAATTGCTAAATTAAATGCCCGTCTAATATTTCATTTGAAATTAAACCGACGCTCGGCCAAGACGATTTGTAAGTGTAGGTATATCTTGATTTGTACGAGTATTGTACATTTGATAATTAGGATTACCGTGATAAATAACTTTTTCTAAAAACATGCAATGAAATATTGTTGTTATGTTCCTTAACTAGGCTGCGAAGTATGACGTTTCAGGTGCGACTAGGACAAGAGGTCGTTAATGGAATTTAATACAAATCTTGAAGGCCTAGGCTGGCAAAGTGCTCTTTTTTAATTCCATTCCACATAAATTTGTGGCATAGGCATCATGATATTTTGCCACTATGCAATACTATAAATAGAAAAAAATAAAAGTTTGATGTTTTTGTTGTTTATTTCATTGCATGTTTGAGAAAAGCACTATACAATATACATACCTCGGCCAGAAATATGGGTTTGCCCGCCTCAGACCGCTCGCTTCGCTCGGCTGTCTATATGTCTTCGGCCGGCAGTCCCTTTCGTTCGGGCCTCTATAGTAATATACTATTACCTACGGCAACAACTTTTGGCCTAGACCGTAAGTGGGATTTTACGGCGAAGAAAATATCATTTCCTGGCTAAAGAAGACGTAATAGTACATTGTGTATTTAGAGCGGTAAATAAGAAACTGTGAACGAGCGTGAAAGTAAAAGGCCAAGCCGAAGGCGCGGGCTTTACTTCACACGAGTTCATAATTCTTGTACCGCCCGTGGCACACACAATGTTTTGCATCACACCTGCTGTGAGGCAAAGAAAGTAAATAAAACAATATATTTTCACAAAACTACTCTAAAATAATCTAAATAATTTCTCAAAATCAGGGATGACTTAAATTTCTCATTTTTATAACAGAAATCTCACGCGACGCGCGGCCTGCGTGTTGATTGCCCTAGGGCGTAATGACGCATCTACGGCGGGCATCGCTGCAGCGCATTGGCGCACTTACCGAACAGGGTGTGATGAAAAAATTTAGACAACCCATTTAGAGAGTAGGTAATTCGTAAAGTTCCATATCGAACAAACACCTGCGATCTTGTGCACTTACGAATTTACCACCCTGATGCCGTAATGTACTATAATTACATTAACTTTAAAAATAATCTAACATACTCGTAGCATATTCTTGTTCTCTTATACTTACACTAAATAGTAAAATAATTTTCATTTTATTGTGCAAAGCTACCTAAAGCTACCCCAAACCTATCGATGCTTTCGCATTTTTAAGGCAAATCGCGCCGTATCACCGTCGATCAACTTTTTGGCTCAT
>JALPQI010024105.1:0-13656 GCA_025490895.1 Thaumatotibia leucotreta | reverse complement strand
CTTGTAAAATTTTCACTAGTAACTAATAACTAATATACTTGTAAACTAATAGTTACGAGAAATAGGCCCCAGGAGAACGCGATGACACTGAGGAAAAGTCAATTGTAACAGATGACAAGGAGTGACAGTGACATTGATTGTTTCTGTAAAAACCTGAAAAAAGCGGATGAAACGAAGTTTTGTTACATTCCCGAAAAAAAAAAACATTTGTTGGACCATGATAATAAAGTTAGTAACTAATTTTGCGTTGAAGTGAAATTCTACGATATGTTGGTTGGGAATTATTATTCGGCAAAATAACTTTCGGAGATAATTTAGAAAAGCCTAATATACATGGGCCCAAAAATACCCTGATATTATAAAAATAAACCACAATCTAGGTAATTTAATTAACGAACAACTTTTCCTATCATCGAATTGTCCGCTGCAGTTCTCCTAAGGACCAACATCAAGTGGTTACAAATTCAATATAAATTGATTGGCAACCACACACGAGAAATCGTTGTTCAGTCGCTCCCTACCCCTACTATCCTCTAATTACTCAACCCGGAATCGTTCTGTCAATATCACGACTTACGAGGTAACAGCTTGGTCGGAAATCAGAAATGACTTGGTAGCGTACTGGCTGGGAAATTGAACGCAAAATGGAACTATCACAACTGCATTACAGCTGTGATTGATGCATTGCGATTCAGGAATACCTATCTTAAAGTCACTAGAGTCACTAGAATACATAGAGTAGAAATTAATGATTTTGACTGTCGATTGTCAAACGATGCTTAGTATAGTTCGAGAAATATTATTTGACCGACTGTTATCTTACTTACGACCTTTTGCTTTGCGTTAACACTTACTAGACAATCAGCAGTCGAGCACGTTTCTATTGTTAATGACGCAAAACAAAAGGTCGTAAGAGATTTAGGAGTCGGTTAAATAATATTTTCCGAACTATACAGGGTTTCATAATTGCTTGACCGTCCTATTATTCAGATTTAAAATGGGTGGTAAAACGATAAAATGGGCAAGCAAACAGTACTATCTTAGCAGCGCTTACTTATGTCTTTTCGTAGAGGAGGAATGAGTATTTACGCGTGGCTCGAAAACTCGATAAATATACTAAAATTATATTCCTCGAAGGTTATTCGCTTTTATAAGTCTAAACAGTAATACCCGCCTTCAGCGGCGAGCGCAGCGGACTCATTAATGGCTCCGTTTCGTGTTCAACGCTGACAAAGTGTTAGTATGCAGTTTACGACTGCGAGGATCACCAAAGGAACCATTACCGAGTCCGCTCCGCTGGCGATGGAAAGCAGGCATAAAAATGCTCGACATGTTTCGCTCCGTATACGAGGAGCTTCGTCATGAGCTAATTCCGAATTGAGAAACGTGATAAACCGGCTTCAAATATAATTTTAGTATGTGTGTGGTTAAAAGTAGTTAATCGATAATATCATAAATTCGCCCATTCCAAACCTCATATAGTCTCAGGATATGATACTCGTAGGCATGTATATTCCTCTTAATTGCTCAAAAGTTAACTGGTAGAGGTCCCTTACAGGGATAAGTTCGCCTTTGTGCATTGTTTTTATTTTGTTACAATTGTGATTTCTATGTATTGCGTAGGTACGAGAATAAAGTGTTTACTTACTTAAATATAATTTATTTCAAACTCGCTGCACATCATATTATGTAGTATCAAACCGCGATTAGAATGGGGTTAACATTTATCTATAATATATTTCTATATATATTATGTGTAAATGTAGATTTGGGATCAGATTTCGAATAAGATATGTAAGTATAAAGTAAAAGTCGTGATTGACTGACAGACTGACTCACTAATAAAATAAATCAACGTCCAGAGGCCTATTTCTCAAAAGCTTGTAACTTGTTATACAAGCGGAAGTCCTTACCTAATTAATAGTGTCAAAAAGAGACTTCCACTTGTATTACAAGTTACAAGCTTTCGAGAAACGGGCCCCAGCTCAATCCACTGGTTCTAGAAATTTAAAATTTGGCATTGTAGGTTCCTTTTAAAGTCATCGTTCATTAAGTAAATTCATCCCATAAGGGCTGTCCAATTTTTTATGAGCAGTCAACTCTTCGCACCTACATATTACCTATTTTGATTTTGCCGAATTTTCTAGTAAAAAAATGGTTGGTCAGTTATTTAAAAAAATTGCCGAGTTTTACTTTTTAATCATTTAAACTTTTTAACTAATGATTAAAGTAAGTAGCCGATTTACATCAATATTATAAACTTGTAAATGAATCCTTTTCAGTATTTTGGTACAAACAAATATTCGCCGGATATTTGTACCTATTGAGCGAAACCCAGGATATTCCATCTCTAGTATAGACCATTGAAAGCGAACTTTACCTACACCCGATATTCCGGCATTCAGAAGCTTTGCATGGATTTCGTTTGCTGGTTTCCATTTTCGAAGTACTAAATGCAACATATGCGGGTATTTTATTATTTAGTATGTCATAGTTTTATTATATTAAGAATCTTTTGAGTGGTAATAAATACTCCCAAGTTTTTGCAAATGTGGTATAAGTAAATATTTGGGTTCCAACCACAGAATAAAAAAAACCGGCCAAGTCTGAGTCGGACTCGCGCGCGAAGGGTTCCGTACCATTATCTATTTCTCATTAAAAAAATACAGTTAAATCAAGCAACCTCAAAAAATATAGGAGATAATTTAAAAAAAAAACAAAAATAGTCGCTTGAGTGAATAATGTGCATAACATTTTTTTTTATTTTTATACCGCGTAGGTAGTTTAAAAAATAAAGGAGGGGGGACACATTTTTCAGAATTTGAGAGCCGATATCTCGAAAACGGTTCGCTTAAATAACAATGTGACGTATAAACTTGTATATCAAAAGACCTATCTATTGATACCCCACATGCTTATATTCATCTAAAAAAAAATCTATTCCTCAGTTACATGTATGGAGGGCCCCAACCCCTATTATTTTTTTACAATATAGTATCATATTCCTGTAGCGATTTATACAACATAATACATATTCTTACCAAATTTAATTACTGTAGCATTTATAGTTTCCGAGTAAATCGGCTGTGACAGACGGACAGACGGACATGACGAATCTATAAGTTTTCCGTTTTTGCCATTTTGGCTACGGAACCCTAAAAACAGATCCCTTATGGGATCACTTTGTTGTCCATGTGTCCTTAGTCCTTCTAAAGCTGTAAACAAACTACCTTCTCAGTGCGTTAATTTGAAGTAAAGATACGGCAGTTCATGTCGCAAAAACATATATGCATTATGTTTCGACACTTTGGAATTGATCGAATTTTTCCCGTGGATCAAGAAAAAAAATGTTCTGTTGTACTTGAAACATTGTTAATAGACCTATACTAAGAAATATATTTAGCTTTTTTCTAAATGCATTTCCTAAACCCTAAACCCTACGTTTTTATGAGCTGTGAATTTATCCAAGTTGCAGAGTTGAAACTTCGTTTACCTAACTATAGACTGTTTGTAACGATACAAGCCAATCGAATACAGTATTTTTTGAAATTCATCTCCTAGGAATAAAATGGGGGTTAATAGTTTGTATAAGATGTAAATTATACTAGATATTAATGTGTCAGGAATCGAATCTAATATTTTTGTACGTTAATATAAACCTAGGCTACCAATTTCTAGGGTATCATCAGTGGGCGAGTCCGATCCGCAGTTCTCCGGTTATATTAATTAACAGCTGTAACGTCTGTCTGTGTTTTATTAAAATATTTAGACAAAACAATACAGTTTTACCCAATTAAGTACGATAAAGGTAAATAAATAAGTAGGTGTAGGTAATACCTAATGCCTACACAGACAGGTACACGAAAATGGCGAAAGTGCCATTTTACGTGTTTCAATTTACGGATAAAAAATACCTTTCTAGCAAAAATTACAATTACTGGAAACTGGGCAATCCATGTGTATTGGGTATGAGTTTGTGGGTGAAAAAGATTTAAAAGCTTGGTCATTTCCACAAAATTTTCATCCCAATTTAAATTAAATCTCGTAGCGCTAACAGGCGTCTGGGGATGAATATAGATTCAGATAATGTAGGATGAAAGTGTCGATTTATCTGTTTGTCCTTTCATTATTCATGCCCGTGTGTCGCTGCAACACAGAATAATTGATAGTACCTACTATACGTACCCCCCTGTACAGGGATCTGAGTCGTGGAGCGAGTGAACTGGGTGCTAGGGGCAATTTTCACTATGGAGACAACTAAGAAATCCCGAAAAACAATCTCCTGATTTATGAGGTTAATAGATAGTTGGCCAGTTTCCATTAACTCATAACATAAGTAAGAGTTTTTTGCGATTTCATGGTATTTCTCCATAGTGACAGTTGAAGTTGTTTTTTTTGTCCACGGATCAAAAGTCACCGGTTTTCGGTCACAGGTACAGCAGTAATAATCTTTTTTATAACAGAATATTTTGACTAATTTAAATATTAAAAAAAATAGTTGTTCCGGCTGAATATTCCGATTTTTTTATTGCTCTAAGTTAAGCCGTAACATCTTGGATGTCATTAATGATCGGTTATTTATAATTAATGTCGATCAGTTATTGAAAATGATGGTCACTTGCAACTCTACCCTGTACGAGTATTACACAAAATTATGAAAATTTTCTCCTTCACAAATTGTTATTACGGTACAAATTTGTGCACTACACGTTTACAAGCAAAATAGAATCTTGTACCTCACGAATCGTGAATCTTTTTTGCATGCTGATTACACTTGTAAACAAACAGTATAGGTGATATCAGACGGTTCATTTTTCGTTCATTTTTTTGTTTCATTCGGCATCTTTCACTTAAAATGACGAATTAAGTGAAAGATGCCGAATGAAACGAAAAAATGAACGAAAAATGAACCGTCTGATATCACCTTAAGGGCTTGTTTGACCATCCTGGAATAAAATATATCTGGTAGATTATTGTTAGCTATCCGTCTGGGTAAAAAGGATAGTGACCCTTTTATCTGACGGATTTCTTTATCCGGGAATTGTGAATTATTTCACATAACTAATATTAGCGATATTTATGCGAAATAATGTGTAGACAAGATGCGACAATTTTTGGGGAGGCCTATGTTCAGCAGTGGACGTTTTTCGGCCGATATGATGATGATGATGAATAGACAAGATAAATTTGTAGTCGTATAAAGAATTGGTATCTAACTAAGTAAATAGGAATGTAAAACAATTAGTAATTTATTATTTGAACCTCGCAAGGCTCATTCTATTTTTAGGAAATAATGGGATATTATTTCCTACATAAGTTGCGTGACCTAAAATGGACAATTTATTTTTAATTTTGGGACCTACAAAATAAAATTCATATTTCTTCGAAAAATATGACGTCATGGACCGTTATGAGTAAATTTTGTTGTCCTAGTAAGACGTTGGGCCTTACGAGGACAAGTGATGATGAAATGCTCATCTAGGCAGTTTTAGATATTAATATCGTACCGGAAATATCACATCCATCAGGCCATCGATTTCGCCTTAATTGTCAGTGCAGCTTTAAAAGATTTTACTCCACCTTGTAGAGCACTACAAAGTGCGAGGTAGCGCACTAATGACGTGCCCTTGAGGCTACAGTGCATCCTTATAAGTTTATTCGAGGTAATAACAAACTAAACACGTAAAATATATTCGTATACATTGATAAAAGATGGAATGGCTGATGGGATCGAAACTGTCGATTGGCTACCCCTTACTGAAAGATACAGTATAGGTATATCTCCCACAAAGATCTGCCAACCTCACAATCATCTTCAATTCTCTCGCCATAATTATGTTCTTCTGATTTGTGGCCTCATTTCTGAGGGACGTGACTCCAATGAGGTATACTTTCTGTCACTGCTCTCCAGGATGCTTAGCCAAGTTGCCGATCGCTAGCGCTTAGTAGCGTATCGTAGTTTTCCCTCTCTGTCACTCTTTCATATTAGTGCGACAAAGACAGTTAGCTGCCTTTCGCTTACGATTGACAATGAAGCGCTAGCGATTGGCAACTTGGCTAAACACCCTGGCCGTTCGATCTTTGGCCGTATGAATGGTTGCCTGGACTGAGGTTTGGGTTATATTATGGACGATATCCGTCCATCTACTGAGTGCCCGCCCCCTACTTCTTCGTCCATCGACATGCCCATGGCAAATACCTATTCTTTCAACGAGCTCTCATCACCGCACCGTGAGATGCCGTGGATGGTTCGCTAAATATATTATTTTAATATGATATTATTATATTGGTCTTATGTAACAATTCGTTACGTAGGTACTTATACAGGGTGTTCGTGAGTATACCGACAGACTTAAAAGGTGTATTCCTGACCACATTTTGAGGCTATAATAGCATATAAACTTTTCTGGATTCGGCTTAGTTTAAGAGATAATGACATGTTTTTCAAAAAACTATTTTCATCATAAGTCACTGAAAAAAACCTGCTCGATTAATTTTCTTACACTAATAGTTTTCATCTCGATATATTCACTGAATAAAGTTAGAGAAATTGACTAAAAAGGTACAGAAAAATGTTCAACTAAAAAAAGAATTAAAAACCCTGAAAAAAATCCCTACAATTTATTACTGGTCATGAAGAAAAAAATTCAAAATATCACAGAAAAGAATAATTTTTTTTTTGTTATAATTGACATATGTCACGTAATTTTTTTTACTTCATTGGTCATCAAAAATGCTTTGGTAAAGTCTATCGGAATACTCACGAACACCCTGTATAGAACTGTCTAAAATAATCTGAAATTATTTTAGATATTTGGTTTATGTGCAATCATGCCATATAATATGAAATAGATAAAAAACTAAAACAGACATATTTCGACATATTAATATAGTTACGTTTGAATCATATCCTACATGGCTCATGGCACATGGACTTTCGTACACAAAGAGGCCACAAATGATAAACTTGTCTCTTACAGGTAGACGTGAATTGAGTAAATGGAGCGCAGCCTTTGAAATTTCTCTCTGTTGAGTTGATCTGCGTTCACTGTGGTCGAAAAGCCAGTTAATTACTCTTATAGCTCTATCAGTTATTACATAAATACGATGAGAACTGTGTATTTAATAATACTTCTCATCGCTGTATACTTACAGCTTACGTTAACCAATATTTACTCATTTTGCGACGGCGGACAACTTAATACAGAATGATTCAGATCATAAAATACGTACAAAATTATTCTCACACCCTTTCATGTACACACACACACATTTCAACAAGAACAATTCTTATGTCTTAGGCTACAATTACATCTGTCAAGTGCCTCCGCCGCAGCAATATTTACCGAATCACGCCCTTAGCCATTGCCGCTTGAAGCCATGGCCGGACTAGACATAGGGAATGAACTCGACAACTCTTTCCCTGTAAACTGTCATATTGCTGATTCGGCTGAGCACTGCTTGAGAATCATAAAACCTAAATTTTCCATTAGAGTTCTGACATTAAATATCAGAAGCATTCAACACAATTTTGACCAGTTCCTACTAACGTACAAGCGGCTAAAGATATAATTTGACGTGGTTATATTGACGGAATGTTGGCTAAAAGACGGCACAGTTATAGGACAGCTGGATGGATACTCCTCTTACCGTACTTTAAGGTCTCACAACCAAGCTAGCGGAGTAGTAGCCTATGTAAGATCAAATTTAAACGCCACAGTTACCGAACCACTTATTCAAGACGCAGACAGCATTTTTATATGTGTTCCAGAATGTTTTTCTTTGTTGGGCTTGTACCGTTCTCCCTCCTTTATAAACCCTATTCCATTTATACATTCATTAGATGACTTTATTAAAAATTGTACTCATAGTCCTAATTGCTGCATAATCACGGGTGATATTAATATTAACACAAACTCTCCTTCCTCAGACTCCCATGCTTCTGAATACTTATGCGTACTGGCTGGGCTGGGTTTTATCCCTGCAATTGATAAACCTACGAGGGGTAGCTCATGTTTGGATCACTTTTTTGTCAGGTCAGTAAGGGACTTTGCATCGGTAGTCTGCGTATCGGATATTACAGACCACGATCTTGTTATGATTGGTGTGACGACTGTCAATAAAGTCAAGCAAGCCAGGCCTTCCAGAACTGTGGTCGAGCAGGATTTGGAAGCTATCCGAACAGAACTTCAACAGGAGAACTGGCAGATGGTCACTAGCAAATCATCAGCTACAGAAGCCGCAAATGCATTCTCCTCTATTTTGTCTAACCTCATTTCAAAACACACTTCTCGTAAAACAATAAGTAGTTCAAAGCTAATTTTAAAACCCTGGATGACCCTAGGCTTGATCAAATGCTCTAGAGTCAAGGACAGGCTTCATTTAAATCTAAGAAAAAACCCCCAAAATGAAACAGCTAAAGTTACATTCACAAGGTACAGGAATTTTTACACTACTATTTTAAGGAAAACTAAGGAGGATTACGATCGCAAACAACTTCTGGAGAATAAAAATAACCCAAGGAAACTCTGGAATACTATTAAAGATATAACTCATTTCAGTCGGGATAGGCATACACCCCATGAACTGGCCACCATCAAGCCTAATATATCTGACTCACTTAATTACATCAATGAGTTCTTCTCATCCGTTGGTAAAAACCTAGCTAAAGATATACTCCTTGAAAAAAGCACGACCGAGGAAGCCCTTGCCTCTGAAATAGCATTGGCGGATTCCCCCCTTAAATCTATGTTCTTAAATCCTACTGATTGTAATGAAGTGGAAAAAATAATCTTAGCCTTGAAACCCGATTCCGCGTCCGGTATCGACGAAATAAGTACTCGAATTTTAAAAGCACTAAAAGACTATATTGTGGAACCGCTAGTTTATATTTTTAACCTCAGCATTTCATCGGGTTCTTTCCCTGAGGGCTGGAAAGTAGCTGCAGTGGTGCCCATTTATAAGGGAGGTGACAAGAGCTGCCCAGGAAATTATCGACCCATTTCGCTTCTCAGCAGTCTGTCAAAAATTTTAGAAAAGATTATTAATAATCAGCTCATAAATTTCCTTGAAGCGGAAGACTTGCTCTCCCAAAGACAGTTTGGCTTTCGGAAAAACAGGTCTACTGAACAAGCTGCCACCCTACTGGTTAACCTTGTGTCTTCCTATCTTGACAAAGGTGAATCCTGTGTGGGAATCTTCCTAGACTTGGCTAAGGCGTTTGACACTGTCTCGATCCCGATATTGCTAAGGAAGCTTGAACTGCTGGGCATTCGCGGTGTCGCCTGGAACTGGTTCAAAAGCTACCTATCAAATCGAAGGCAGTGTGTCAAAATCGGCGCCTTAGCCAGTGACTCGATTCCGACATCCTTCGGTGTCCCCCAGGGAAGCATCCTTGGCCCAACTCTTTTTTTAATTTACCTTAATGACTTGATCTCTTTGCCTGTCAGACAGGCAGAGATAATATGTTATGCAGACGATACCGCGTTACTGTTTCACGATCTTTCTTGGGAGCGATGTTTCGAGGTAGCGGAGACAGGTTTGTCGATGATCGCTAAATGGCTAGCTGATAATCTGCTCTCTCTCAACATCTCAAAAACAAAATACCTATGTTTTCACAAAACGGCTTCTTCTGTCCCTACCTCACGGCCAGATCTCAAACTTTCTCGGAACAGTTCTGTGGTCAGTGATATAACTATCTCAGGGAAAAATGTAGGTGTGGTTAGTAATTGTACTTCCATTAAGTACCTAGGAATAACACTTGATGAAAACTTAAATTTCAAAAAACACCTTGAAGTGGTGGCGGCCAGAATTAGAAAGGTGGTCTACATTATGAAACTGCTGCGTCGCTGTGCTACAAGGGATTTGTTAAGGCTTGTGTACGTTTCAATGTGCGAATCGATCCTGGCATACTGCATAAGTGTTTGGGGGGGCTCCACTAGCTCAGCACTTCTGCCTCTCGAAAGGGCTCAACGATTCGTACTTAAGGTTATGCTTGGAAAGCCTAGATGGTTCCCGACACATGCCCTTTACAAGGCTGCGGACGTCCTGACTGTGAGACAGTTAATGATCTTGCGGGTTGTAACTCACGTGCACAAAAGAACTTTAAATTCGGAGGAATATCCTGCCTTAATTCGTAAACGAATTTTTAAAATACCAACTCCCGCAATAAAAACTGCATTTGCAAGACGTTTTCCTAACTCCCTGCATCCTTATATCTATAACACGGTGATGAAAGCCTGTAATGTCTCTAAAAAGTCTCCTCGCGAAGCCAAAATAATAATTGAAAACTGGCTGAAAGGTCTTAGCTACAGTCAAACCGAATTGATTCTGAAGGTCATTACGTAATCACTCTCACAATCCTAGTAGCCTTTTAAACAATTCATTGACATACATACACGCACTCACACACACACACACACACACACACACACACACTCATGTAACTAGACTAGATTGTATTTAGTTTGTATTTAAATAGATCTATCCATTAGAAAAAAACCTTCTATATTACCTAACCTATTTAATAAACCTTAACCTTTGTTGTGTTCTGTATGTTACCGGAGAATCAGACTATTTCTATGTAACCACCTCCTTTAAAACCGAATCCGGCTACCACGTGACAGGCATAGCCTAGTGTGGAGCCACAAGACATTGTCATTATTATGTAACTAAGGTTTTCTGGTAAATAAACAATTTTTATTTTTATTTTTTCGTTATTTTTTTATTTTATAACATTACATCTAGTATAGTATAGTATACCTAGTATAGAATAGTAAACTTATTCATACCTGACAACACTAGATTTAATTTGACTAAATGCAACTATTTCGTAGTTAACAAATTGGGTATGGAATTCTTTATATAATTTATATATTCTTTTTTTCTTAAAGTTTAAGAAAACCAAAATCCAAAACAATTCAGGTCTCTGCGATACATGTAAAGATTGTAGGTTAGTTTGTACGGGGTATAGCTGATCCGTCATCAACCCAAATAATTTCGCTGCAGGTTTTAATTTGCTGTGGCCCTACCGCGAACCACGAACGAAGAGTTCCTTCTTTCTTGCACTTAGGAATAAGAACGTAAGTGTGACAGGGATGTAAAACTTCATTCGTGGTTCGCGTTAGAGCTTCAGTTGGCCTACCGCGAACTCCGAAGTTCGCAAATTTCGTGTGTCTCTGTCACACCAAGGGAGACGTCATTAGTGTGAGTAGTGTGACATACACAAATCCCCGAAATTCGCGGATTTCGAAGTTCGGGGTAGGGTCGCTGGTAGCCCAAATTATAGCGACACTAAATCCTTCTTCAAGAGGGGGTGGTGTGTTTCGCTTCACTCGAAGCGGCGTAATTTTCTGTGTTTTTAAGTCCCAGCAGATTTCAGGACTGATACTCAGTTATAGTTATTTCCATACATCGTAAATTATTAACCCTCACACTTTTTAGGGTTCCGTAGTGAAGTACCTAGGAACCCTTATTGTTTCGCCATGTCCGTCGGCCTGTCCGCAGCATAGCTCTTTGGCCTTTATTACTATACGTATGCAATTAGGTATACATATTAATCTCACCGACATAATGGTAGAATAAAATATAGTTTTTTTTCTTGTAGCTCCGTATCCCTTATTTAGTAAAAGTGGGGTATGATTTTTTATTTGGCTGTAATTGGGTATTGTTGAATAGGTCTTTTAAAAGATTTTTTCTTAAAAGTTTTTTTTTCTAATGCCAATAATTAATAGAAATAACCGCACTAGATTAAATAAAATTGTGCCCCCCCCCCCCCTAACTTTCGATGAAAAATCATGAATAGTGGCTTAATGGCTTAAAACATACTTCAAAATAGAAATTTATTTTTCGATTTAGGGGCTTTTACCTAGCGAATTTTTTTGTCTCATACAAGCTTCATTCTGAACAGAAAAAGGATCGATTGGCATTTTTTTTTAATAATCATTTTATCGCATCGTGTATGTTTTTTCACTCAATCTGTAAACGCCAATGTTCATTAATTTTAAATCAAGGGATGGTCTTCAAGGCTATTTTCTTACACAAAAGATCCCAATGGGTTGAAGTGTATCCGTAAGGACCCCACCAATAAGATAAGATAAGAAGGCTATTTTCACGTAGCTACTTTAGATGTGGTAGCTGCCCTCACTGACCCAAAAAGAACACTCACAATTGATCGATTATGAAAAAAAAATATTGCAGTCTAAATAATGTAATTTGCATTATAAAAAGTTAATCCTTAATTCTCTTTGCAAACTTACTCCTTTCATGAAATTCAGGTTTTATTTAATTCACCACTTAATCAAATTTTTATAAGAACATGTGAGAACGAAACTTCAAGGTATTGAAATATTAGTAACAACCTACCACATTCATATTTCTTTAATCATAGGCAGTTAGTGATCCCGCAATGAAATAACTGTCAACAAAATGTGGCTGGTCAAATTCAACTTATTGAACTGTACGTTATAAATTTACAGGTTTAGTCCTGCTCACATCTTCTGAATCATTCAGTATGTGAAGATTTCATGGTTAATTTAAGTAGCAACTGTGCTGCGGTCATTACTACGAGTATGTTCTATTATCATCATCATCATCAATATGTTAGGAAATAGCAGGTAGACAGTTAAATGTTTGACAGTTGAGGATAAAAACTAGAACGTGTTTGAGTACTGTGATTAAAAGTCTTAATAATCACGGGAATAATGGTTTTAATAAAATGTAAATCGCTATTTAAAATTCATTTATTTATAACAATTATTATCAATAAATAAGTTAAATATTATGTTAGTCAAAGTGTGTGTACATGTAGCATTAAGAAAAAAATATTAATTACTGCTGGCAACCTTGGTCACCCTTTTTTAAAAATAAAAGTGAATAAGAAATCTCTGTACTCTGTTAACGGTCGCTCGAGAAGCTAACCTGTATCTTTGCAATAAAACATATTTGTTAAAACATCAGCAAGTGTTATTATTCACGAATATAGTGGTTCCTGAAGTACATAACGTTACAAATATCATCATCATATCAGCTAAAGACGAGCACTGCTGAACATAGGCCTCCCCCAGAGATTGACACAATGACCGATCCTGCGCCACCCGCATCCAGCGACCGACTCCTGCGACCTTTTTGCGATTTACTCGCGAAATAAATAATTCCTACTTGATACGTGCTGTACGTTAAAGAGGAATTCTGTTTTCTACGTAATTATTGAAATGTGTTAACAATATCATTAAAAACAATGTAGGTATGTATAAAAACAAATCAAATAGTTTTATTTATGTTTCACAGTAGGTGTATTTTATTTCACGTGCAAATATACTACTTTTGAAGTTATTTGTACATGATTAAAAGGATTGACGACTAATGATTAATAATAAACAATAAAACTATTTCGGATCACCCTAAATGGAGCGTGACGTCAAATTGATGTCATCGGCATGAAAGTTACGGGCCCTGATGATAACCATAGTTGCCGTTGACGCAATAGTTACGTTTTTCTAAGTAATTAGGCACAATATCTCCCGGCACCTTAAGATCCCTTGACTTGGGAAGGGTTAATTTACACGTGGTTCCGTAAGTCTGGAGAGACGCTAGGGGTTACTAGCTACAGTGGTTGGACAGTGAAGGTAAAGTTATACTGTTAGATGGCTTCCAGCT
>JALPQI010024104.1:0-13290 GCA_025490895.1 Thaumatotibia leucotreta | reverse complement strand
ACTCCGCCGCGCGGCCGCCAGCCCCGCGCCGCCCGACCCGCCCGCTGACTCCTGCCACACATCAACAAGCCCACCTGCAGCACGTTGACCTCGTCCTCCTCGCCCGTGGTGGTGGTGACGGCGGGCGGCGGCGGCCGCGCCTGCGCGCGCTCGTACTCCGCCGCCGCGGCCGCCAGCCCCGCGCCGCCCGACCCGCCCGCTGACTCCTGACACACATCAATAAATAAATAAATTTTTTGGAACATATTTAAATATTTAGCAAACGGGTTACTCCCGTAATTTAAGTCGGTAAATGCTCGACGTGTTTCGATTCATTTAAAGGATCCTCATCATGGAGTACCCGCGACCAAAGCCCGACGTGTACTCCATGATGGGAATTGAAACATGTCGAGCGATTATCAACTTAACCCGGCGAGAGTGTAGTGAAAAAAAGTTAAACAAAAATAAACTCTAAATATATTGACATAAGTCAAACGCAGGGTATGAGATACCCTGCCACACTCCCGCTGGGTTAAATTACGTGTCACGGCGTTGTTTGTATACGAACTTACGAATCATACATAACACTATAATCGCCATCGACAATATGGTCCGTTTGTCGAGGTAATATTACTATTAGCGTTAAAAAGTAGTATAGATTGATAACATTTTAAACCAATCCTAAATTCGCTATTACATATCACTGCCCCAATATTACGAGATTCTATGTTGTTATGTTATCAACTTGAAGTAAACATTTGTCACATTGACACTGATTCCAATTTTAGCTACAGTCGTGGTCCACTAATTAAGAACAGTCAATGTATAACATAAAAATGGCATAACACGCCTATATTCATCATTTGTGTGCATTGTTATTTACGAGAATATGAGTTATTATTTAACTTGATTATTCTAAAAATCAATTTAAACAAGTATTAGCTGCAAAAACTTTATATATAATTAAATAAAAGCTATTGAACTTAAATTGTCTCTAGACGAACAAAAATAATCTGGCACACTAATTAAGAACTCAACTTAAAAGTACAGAATTCAACTAGAAAATTCTTCGATTACATTAATATTTGGTATGAAACCCAAAGTTCTGTTCCTCCGCATGACATCTCTTTGACATAGACTCCACTAAAACCCTGCATCGCTCCACAGGTATAGAATTCCAGGCTTCTAGTGATGCCTCATAAAGCTCGTTTACATTTTTTATATTTTTATTGGCGAGACTTTTTCACATCGTTCCAGAGATTCTCTATTAGGTTAAGATCGGGACTGCAGGAGGTCCAAGTCATTACAGAAACATGATTACAACGAAACCATTCTTTTACAGATTTTGCCGTATGCTTAGGATCGTTGTCTTGTTGAAATGTCCATACAACTGGTAAATTTTCTTCAGCATACGGCAACATGGTGTTTTATAGAATATTTTTGTACACATACTGGTCCATAATACAATCAATCCGGACCAATGGCCCCACACCATGCCACGAAAAACAACCCCATAGTTTAATGTTTTCGCCGCCATGTTTGACGGTTACGGACTACGCTCGTATACTTGGGGTCGAACGCGGTATTTGGTGGTCGATGAACGTAGACTTGACCGTCGGATCCTATCCTGTTAATTTTAGTTTCGTCAGACCATAAAACGTGTTTCCACTGCGATAACGTCCAATTTTTGTGATTTTTCGCAAATTCAGTTCGTGCGTCTCTGTTCTTCTTACTTACTAAACGCTTCTTGCGAGCTATTCTGCCAAATAAATTTGCTTCGTTCAGTCGTTTTCTAATAGTACGAGCCGCCAGACCGGGTTGATCTCCAAAAATTTTACGTTTAATCTCAACAGAAGAAAGTTTAGGATTCTTTCTCGCCATCCTTACGATAAGAGCGTCCGTTCGAGGAGTCGTCTTTCGTGGCCGTTTCTTTCGTTGGACCTTCTAACATGTTCCATGAGCCTTAAAATATTTTATGGCGTTGGATACTCTAGTCCTAGAACATTTAAGGTGGTCAGCGACTTTTTGATAGCTCCATTTCTTGTTAAAAACCAACGATATTATGATTTCTCTGATAGTGCCATCTGAACTCCGTTTTTTCCCATTTTCACAAAAACAATAAGCACGTTTTATTGACCGAAAAAACTCAGGACCTCAAAATACGTCAAAGTGTAGGCTATATTCAATTATTTTTGAAGATACGAGGATTCAAACACAGTGTTCCTAATTAGAGTGCCAGTATTAATTATACTAGATAAAGTCCCAAGTTTGTATTCCTATTAATTATTTATGTTTGCGAACTAAAGTACATGTGTATAGTCAATTGAATGGTCTCTAGATTCATGATAAATCATGTGTTAAAGGCGGTTGCCTATTATTTATATATTCTGTTAATAACAGCTGATTTTTCTCGATATAGTGGTAAATAACCTATTTGTTCTTAATTAGTGGGCCACGACTGTATGTCGAAAATGTAGCATGGACCAGTGTAATATTGGGGCAGGAACATGTAAAGTGAACTTAAAGGTGCATTTAAACCCAAAGAGCATTTGCTGTTCTAGTGCCCATTCTAAGAAATCAACCAATCACGTTGTGTACCAATCAAATTTCATAGAGTGGGAGGTTAGAACAGCAAATGCTCTTTTAGTTTAACCGCACCTTAAGATTGGTTTAAAATGTATTATAAAAGGTTCATGAACAAACACTACTTTAATAAGCAGTGATTAGAACTATGGGAAAGAAACTTTAACAACAGAAAGCATATAAATAGCACTTATAATATTAGCACTACCAATTAGCTATAAGAATATAGATAAAACAAAATATGAATTAAAAGTTGTAAGATAGTTCCTTTTTGTTATATTAAAATGACAGTAAAAATTGTTCTAAACAAAACTTTACCTGACTATAAATATTAGATGTCATATACCAAAGAAAAACAACCAGATCGCATACTGTCCGAGGTGGGGACATTTACCTGACTATTTTCCTTAACTGTTGCAGCTGCACTTGTAAACAAAAGCTCAGTTCCATTCTTCATACTATGTTCAGATGGCCCAGCGTCTCCATTATTAACACTATCTTGGATAACCACTCGCTCACTTAAATTCTGCCCAAAGACAAACCCTGATGTCCCTGAAGCTGGCTGTGCCGGTGTTGGGACCTGTGTAGAACTTCTCGGTGCAGAACTTGTGGCACCAAGTGGTACAAATTTAGGAGCATCTTCTTTTGTTTCTGTAAGTCTTTCTTCTCCTGATGGTTTCTCAGGTTCAGTGTCAGTTTTTTCTTTTTTTTCTGGTTCTTCTGTGTCAGTGACTTTGAGGAATGGGTTGTTGCCTGGTTTCAGCTGGGATGGACGTAATATCGACCCTGAAATATATCAATGTAGAACTACATTTTTTAAACAGATAATCATATTGATAAGTCTTCCTATAGCTAGAATTATAAATGGCACTAACCAAAAGTACTAGCTCCAAACCCAGAAGAACCAAAAGCGCCAAGACGAGGTTTAGCCAGCACAGATCGTGATTGAGATGTCCCATTGTTCATTTCTGTAAAAATCAAGTAGAACTTAAACTCTTATCTATTAGAATAAACATAAGGCGTTTATCGTAGAGGGATAAACAGTAGCAAAATATAAAATAAATAAGGGAACTACCGTTACACAGTTATTTGTTTTGTCTTATTTTGCAAGCCAGTCGTGTATGGACTCCATGACACATAACACATTCATATTTTGAGTATACAAAGTATTTATATGATAAATCATGTTTCACAGTACGTTACACGAATGTGTAAAATGTTTGCTGAATGTCAAGTCTAGAACTTCGTGAAAAGAAGATAAAAAAATTACGTTGAATGGCCTGGCATGGCCTTAGCTCTTAGAAACAAGCTTTGAGCCGTTACAGCAGGAAGTATCACAAAGAGCGATTAAGGGATTCATAACTTTGTTGGCGGAGAGTTCTAATGTAAGATAATCATAAAAATATTGTTGAAATAATGATTTTAAATACCTTGCTTCGCATCTGCCATTGTAGAAGATTGGGTTATTGGTTTGTGGTCGAAAAAGACAAGCAAGATGAGTGACAGCTACGTCGATGTTGCCATTTGTTAAAGTGGGCTAAGTGGCGTTCGTTCATTCACAGAGTTCCGAACACCATTTTGTCAATGCTTTTCGCCTCAAGGTGCAAATTGCATTTGAATGTTTTATTGACAGGCTTGAATAGTCTTTCGGAAAACATCAAATGGCATGTCAATGTCAGCTAGTTGACAACTTGACATTATGTATGTACGTCATTGGGTGTGCTACATTAAATTACTGCAATTTTTAATATATTTTGTTTACAGAACATTCCATTTTAATTGCCACTAGTTAATAAATTATACAAGAAAATTAAAATTGCTATGTGAAATGAATTATGTTATCTAAGTTAAGTAACCTATAAGTAAGTGAAGTTTTAAAAGGTTCATGCGATGTACCTTGTTTTTGTGCAACTTTAAGGAACTGTGTTAGTGCATACATTTCATTTTCTGCTGAAATATAAAAGGTAAGTGGCTAGATTAAAGGCTAACAAACCACATGATTTGATCAAGTAATTTAAGCTGTAAAATATATGTATGATTCCTGCAGGCACAACTTTAAACATTTAATGTTCTTTATATCTTTGTGTTCATTCAAAACACATAAACTTTACCTTGACCATCAAGTTTTATTCAATTCATATGGCTGGTGTAATGTTTTAGCAGTTATGTTTTGTTCATTACTTATTAATCAGGTTAGTTTCATATAGGATTTCATTTCTGATTGGATCATTATCACAGGGTCCCATAAATAATTTCATTACATAGAGATCCTTTAGAATATTTTCAACTGATAATTAACAACTTCTTATAATTAACAAATACCTATTTTATATAATTTCTTTGCATGTAATAAATTAATTAATCTAAGTCTTTCATTAATTTGTGCTTAATAGACATATCAATTAAAAAGTACAATATTGTATAATATGGAGTTATTAATGTTTATTTTCGTATTTAAGACAAATTAAGGTTCATATATATTTTTTTTTAATTCATGTACCACTTTATGAAGCTGTAACATGATTAATGTTTGAAATAACCTTTGTACTCTATATATCCTTGTATCTCACTGGTCATTATTATACTAATATTACCTATATGTAAGTAAAGTAACTTTTAGAAAACAATTTATTATGAACATTTATTGATAAAGCTTTTAAAAAGTTTAGCTTTGAAGTGTTCTTAGCCATTTTGATGTCTGCCAATAAAGATGTTAACCAATGACTATTACTACTTTGTGACTGATAACTGTTTATGTTTTACTGTATTCATTATCAAAATTACAGTAACATTATAAGCTAACATGTTAATTGGATTATAAATGACATTATTGAGTGTCATCATGATATACTGAAAATTACTTTTTGGTGTTGATTATTGTATTCACCATGACTGGTCAGAATGTTTTATTACCAATTAGCACAAAGTAATGACGAAAATACCATTAAAGTGCTGTGGGTTCCTCTGTAGTCTGTATTTATAACAAAAAGCAGAAATTACATTATCATAATGTATAAACTTTAGCCTGTGACTTTTTCATATTATTAGCAATTTATCCTTTCCTGGAACTTTCTTCGTGCTAAATTCACGCAATTAAAGGATGCTTTCTGACATTAAATCTATTTTTTCTTTAGAAGTTTAATTGAGAAGAGGCAACACACAGACATACCTACACTATTGAATATTTAATATTAGTTTAGATTCACATATTTAAATTAAGTAATCTCTAACCTAGTGATCTTCAAAGGGGTGTGGTTGTTTCTTATGTGACCTGGGTGTACGCCTAATTTATTTCATACAAACTTGGTAGGTAACTTACTTATATTTTTATTATCTCTTACGAGAAGCGCGGTATTTTTTTATACCATGGCGCGATGTAATAAATTTAGGTGTCCCACTGTAACTGTAAACATGTTTACCTGAGGAAAAGATAATATTTCTTTTCATTAATATCGTAATTATCAGGATACTCATCATTATGTGCATTGTTTATCAACTGCAAAAAAATATTTACCAATAAAATACCAAATGAGATAAAAAAAGTTACAAAGTGGTAATTTATTGAAATAAATTCAGTCATCAGTTTAGGAATTGCCCTGCCCTGAAACTACTATGTTATGGCTATTTGCTGGACTTGGAAAAAAAACCGTAAATACCTACTGAATTAAATCTCGTCTTCTAAATTTATAGGGATAAATAAAATTCTAACAAAGGATCTTACAAATCAAACATTATATACCAACATTAACAGTTTTTAGTACCATACATCATGATGATATCTACTCTATTATAGGTATTTAGATGAGGGAATCCCCGACAGTGTATTAACTGTTTACGACGTATTGGAGAGTGTCGACCGATGGCAAAACTGGAAAGTCCGTAAACAAACAGCAACCGCCAAAATGCAAACTTTGCTCGAAAAACAGTTATACATTTTAACTAAGCTGTTGCGCATGCTCTGAAGTAGGTAGAAATGTAGTATTAGCTGCATAAATGCATGGTCTTAACTTGAATGAATTCATTCATGAACAGGTACCTAGGCCATCCATAAATAGAGATTGCTGAGATTTAGGTAAATACATACTCACATTATCGCACGCACGCAGACAGCTCATCAGTTGGGACAAAACGTAGTTATATGGACCACAATCCAGATTTATCATAAATTCTCTTAGTTCAGATGTGGATATCAAAGGATTAAAACTAACTTAGGTATATCGCGATTAGATATTCGTAAAGGTCATATTCGAAGCGGGACGCTTCTTGCTGAATCACGACAGTACGCAAATACCTATATACATACACATAATATGTACATATCTTTTCGATATTCAGATTTTCAAGATACCTACAGATTTTAATCAGTACTTTTTGATCTGTCTAACAGAAAACTTGTTCGTGTGTGTATGCGAGAGAATTTATGATCCGCGAACCGGCGAGTCATGCTGGATTCATGTTCTAACTACAATAATTTAACTAAATGATGATTTTACCCGAATCAGGTAAACTTACTTGTTTGTTAGAAAAGATATTAAGGTGTTTACGAGAGTTGTGTTACCTACCTACGTACCTAAGTGAAAATGAGATAAAAAAAAATCGAATTATCGATTATCGGATTACAAGATAATAGTGTGCGGTTTAGTAAAAACGTCCCACATTATTGCTTGCCATAGGACATTTAACTCGTATAAAGCTACAAGCCAATGTCGTCCTTATGTCCTACTTGCAAGTAGTATTAATGCCTTTGTCTTAACTTTGGAGACTCATAATAGTACACTATGTATTAAGATAATCAATCAGCATCAAAACTTTACTACTTGGTGCACGGAACTCTTATGGGATCACTAAGACCGGATCATATTTGTCTGACTGCCAGACAGAGAGAGAGAGTGTTTGTTTAGATGCTGTGTTTTGTTATTCTCTTCTTATCGTTATCTTCATCTCGTTCATACTTGCAACCACGACCGAACGAAAAACCAATCAAACAGCAACTCGGCACTACCTCAGTCCACTGCCTAATACTGGCAGTCACGTCCACCGCGCTCATTTTGTTACCAGTTCATATTCAAACTAAAGATCGATAACGTGCGTGTCTGAAATCAATAAATTGATAAGGTACAAACAGTAAACAAAACAGTAGCTTCAATAACTCGGACGGGAGACTGCTTATAAAACTATGATAAAAGTCATTTTTTGACATCTCTCAAGAAGCATTAAACAACTAGACACTAACGTCTAGTTGAGGAATGAGGAAGAACAACGTATTTGCTTATAGGTAGGTATATGTTTGGGAAATAACATTATAGGTACCTATGTTTGGTGAACGAGTTTTGGTAACCAAGACTAGTTTCAGTAGGTACCGTACTTCTGAGCATGTTGAGATTAATGTACTATCAGAAGTCCAATCGCGACGAGTGAGAGCATAAGCTACTTCGCAGTCGGCAACGGCAATCTCCAACCATTGGCCCTACCGCTAACTTTGAAATCCGCAAACAACGATTTGTATCTCTCACTCTAATGAAGCCTTCGTTGGAGTGACTGAAAAAAATCCTCAAAAATTAAGAATTTCGATTTTCGCGGTAGACTTTGCGTTGACGGGTTAGAAAGGGTTATCGTTTGATCTTCCAAATATCACACTCAATCGCATTTTCTGACACAGGAAAAGAAATGGACGCCGACATGGAGGGTGCTGGGCGGAGCAACCTGCTGGACGACATGCCGCCCTTCAAATACGAGGCTCTACAGGGAGACGTCGGTGCCGGCTGCAACGACGTCGGAGACATGACATTCTGCATGGGCAACTATGTGTCGGACTTCATGAAGGTGGGTAGCAGTCTGGAGCTAGATGGTGACCATGTGTATTTCGTTTACATCATCGACCTATTTCAGTCCACTAATAGGCCGTAGGCCTCTCCTATTAACTATGCGTATAGACGCATTAGGAAATGCCCATAATCGCCACGCTGGGCAAGCGGATTAGCAATCGCAGTAATGACGCTGCTGCCCATCTATCAAAGAATGGTTAGTGGGCGTTTTCACAAACCGTTGTTGAAATCACCTTGGACAAGTTTGGGCTGTTCTACTCAGGATCACGAGCTCTTTCAATTCTAATAGGAGAAAAAAAATGTCGCAAAATGTTTTTTTCCATTACGATACCGTTTTTTCATAGATGTTCAAAGGCGGTAGCGTAATGGAAGGAATGAAAACTGTATGAAAATTATTGGACATATTTTTTCTGCTAATAAAATCGAAAGATTTCATGATTCTGAGTCGAATAAGCCCAAACTTGACCAAATTAAATAACAAGGTGATTTTAACAACGGTTTGTGAAAACGCCCTTGTGATATTTCAATCCCTTAGTCGACTCTTACAACACCCGCGTGAAGAGTTGGGGTGGTGACAAATGTATTCTTACTGCCGTCAACACAGAGCACGGCACGGTTTAATCCGTTTAAATTGTGATTATGACATTTGATTTGAAACGTTGCGGTTGAAAAGATGCGGTTCGGGCACAAGGGCAGCATTACGACGAATAGGCGTTCAACAGATAGATTGCGTCATTATTTTTCCGAACTACATTGAAAACACGCCAGGCGTGCCATCCGCAACGAAACGCACGCCGTTAACCAACGCCAATCGTTACTTATCGCCTTAAGGGTCTCTGGTCGGATTTCCCTGAACGGACGCTCGTCTAACAAGAAATTAGATGAACAGCGCTAACTGGTGCGGGCATGTGCGACGGATTATACTTGGCGGGATCCGCATATAAATATTATGAAAATATTCAAATAGGTTTCTAATGTGTCCAATAGTCCACTACTTCCGCTAGTATTGTGTTTAGGGACAACGATAAGCGAGTCTATTTGATTTCCGTAAAGTAAAGCCATCAATCAAATTAATCACCTAAAAGCTGCGTCGAAAACCCATTTGGGCGACAGACGGGCCGACTATTAGCACTGTATCGAACGTGCGACAAGAGTCATATTAGAAACATTTGCCCCAAAATCAAATTGTTAGGTTTCTTGGGCTTTTTCTATTTGATTACGCTTATCGTGTCGCTAAATGGTGTTATAACAATTTTTGTTTACATGTGTAGAGTAACAATTTTTTTTTTTTGACGGAGTGGTAATGCCTTTACGCACCGTCCCCCCAAGATACGGGAATATGGGGGGGTGTGTGGGGCTCGCATTCCCGGGCCCTTCTCATAGAGGTATCTAATGGATTTCAGTTTATCTGTGTTCCAAATTTTAGAACTGCCACCGTGGAAAAATGGCTGAATTACTTACTTCGGGCGATATTTTCCTCGGAAATCTCGTGATGACAACTACATATTTCAAATAATAAAAATGGTAAAAACACATATTTAATTAAACGAAAAAAATACTGGCAGCATACAAAATACTCTACGGGTAGATTTAAAAAAAATGTTCATAAATTAAAGGCCTATAATGTTTAAGCAAAATTTAACATTGTGATTTTCGTGTTACGAAGTTAAAGGTAACAACTTTTGTCACTTTTTTGCAATCCAATCACCCGTGTACGTTCCACGTAGGTACCTACGTTTCAGGGTAAAATGAGTGTGATATTCGCGTCACCCAAGACGAATTTAACAGTTTGTTCCATTTTTGTGACTTCAGAACCCTACAAAATATTCGTGCCGTGGGCGTGCAATTCCACGATATTCTCGATAAGCATAAATACGCCCATTGGTGAATGTATAGTCGCCTGACCCTAGCGTGTGTGAGCAGGCAATTCACGTATACCTTTTCGTATGCAATTCACTGGTACAGTCAAGGGCATTAATATATATACACTTCTCCATACTGATCCCTTACAAATGTGTCTATATATTAATGCACTCGGCTGTACATAGTATTTAATCGCAACGTGGACGCAAATCGCGTCGCTATGCTATTGCCGCGCGGTCGTGTCGCAATCGCTTTGTTTACCAAGACGGGCCCGGCCTTAGCTTTTTATGTAAAATCGGATGACTGCCACAATTTGTGGCAAACTCCGTAGTTTACTCACAGATTCTACTACTATAGATGATTCGTTTTTTTTCTTATGGTAAGGTATCGTCAATTCGTCATTAACAATAAATTGTCATCCTAAATTCTAAAATATGGTAAAAAACAAGCTTAGAGTGTTATTTGTCGGGGACAATAATTCATAGGTATTTGTTTAGTGATTTCATTAATGATCATTAGTATGTTTATTGCATATTTAACAATAAAATATGATGTAGGTTGGACCTACACCCATCGTGGACAAGTGCATTACCTACCTATAAATCCATGTCTTATGTCCTGTCTTTGCATAATAAATGAATACAGTGGAATTAACAATATTTACTCGTCTGTTATTATTTGAGTAACCGGAGTGGCAAAAGATTTATTTTTTGAATCCCATCGTTGATTTGGATTTTGGAACCTTTCGCAGGGGGCTTTTCGCACAACTCTCAAAGCTGTATGTAAGTCGTGGTAATTTTATTATTCCGTATCGTGTTTTATAGAGCTTGAGGTGTGATAAAATACTTCTATAATATTTCATGGGTTTTCATCATCATCATATCAGCCGAAAGACGTCCACTACTGAACATAGGCTTCCCCCAAAGATTGCCACAATGACAGGTCGGGTCCAGTTTCTGTGTCATGGGTTTTATGACACAGAAACTGTTGCATTTTTCCATTACTTTCTACCACTGCAATCACTACGAGTAGGTACTTAACTAATTACATTAAGACTGTATCTTTTGAACAAAGCACAATTAATTTATGAAAAATATAAAGAACCCGATAAATTTTGTAAGTATCCGAATAGCCTAGGTATAAGGAATTAGTATTGCGAATAGTTAAAGTCACACGGTAATGCCTAAAAGTGAATGAAACTGTAGTAAAATGATGATCACACGATGCTAATATATTCATAGGTCCTTTTGAATCTATCTATATTACAATGACAAGGCATGACTTGGCCAAATTCACCCCAGCAAAGAGTTATTATTCTGAGCAACTATATGCACGTACTTTACGAGCAAATATATACATTGCCACAATCGCAAGCTAGGATGACTTGCTGGTTTAGCTCGCTCGTGATATAAAATAAAATATGAATTTATTCTCAAACATTAATTGAAATGAGGATTTATTAATGAGAACCATTTTAATGATAGGTACATATTTTTAAGTATTAGTTACTATACGAGTATGTCTGCTAGAATCGAGTTTGGATTACTTTTTGTATTTAAAACTGACAAATAAGCTTTAAAATTGGACGAACATAAAATAAAAGAGGAGGAAACTACTCTTATTGTTAAAGTTGTCTGTGCACATTGTCCCAAAGTCGGCCGATCTAAGGGATACCGTCACACGTAAGAGAAGTAAAGCAACCATACGAACTCGCTCCATCGCATGGCTGCGTCCCTTTCTAGGTTGGCCTACATTGCCCAGTGTGTACAGGAGCCTTAAAGCGTGTAGCGCTCTATTTCCGTATTTTTATCATCGTACGGATCACGTACGAGCACTTCTAATAATACCTATATTTCAGAGCGTACGTCAGAGGTATATATAGAGGTATATAAGGCTCACAATTGTTTACAAATAAAGTGGAGCGTAATCATTCCGTAGGGATTTATCTCGTAGAGCAATTTGATAAGTGATAAAGTTTTAAGTAAGTATTTAATTATGCCTAAGTATTAAATCTCATGGTCGGGTAAATATTGAAAAACAAATCGATACCTGATCGGCCGTTCGATTATCTAATATATGATAATAAACGAAACCAGAACCCTTAGCAAGGAAAATCGAATTTATCCTAAGCGCCTTGACGAATTAACAGTGTATAATTAATGTTAGACACTAGTAGATGCACGCAGAGCAGATGGTCGATGAGGTCGAAAAGTGCTCGAGTGGAGACCACGGCTAGGCAAACGCAGCGTAGGACGTCCACCCACAAGATGGACAGAGGACCTTATGAAGGTCGCCGGGACACGCGGGATGCAGATCGCATCTAACCGATACATGTGGAGGTCCAGAGGGGAGGCCTATGTTCAGCAGTGGACGTCTTATGGCTGATATGATGATGATGATGATGATGACTAGTAGATATTTACACTACAGTAGGTAACTACTTTTACCCTCATACAGAGATCTCAGTAGGTATATTTACGGTGTTACTCAAGACTCCAATATATCCAATGGGATTCTCTGGACAGAGAAAGTGTTGAGGGTTTCTGTCGTAGTATCCGCACTTATATACTTTTAACCTTATAAGCGAGGTACATTCGGATTGAAAGTACTAAGGTTTTAAAGTCTACATTAAGTAAAATGAAATATTAGTCGACTCTTGTTAATGAATACTTACACAGATGCTGAATACTGATATCTATTGGTTTTGTTGTTGAGCGTAGGGATACACCTTTGCGTATCCGCTAACACCAAAAGATACAGTTTGCATAACATAACACATTCTTAGGTAACTACTACATGCTACATTTTATTTACAGATGATGTTCACCATGCGGTCACACCACATGCTGACAGACGTGGTTCTAGAAGTGGGCACTGAGCTTTTTCACGTCCACAAAGTCGTACTGGCTGCTGGCAGCCCCTACTTTAAGGTGAGAATAGTTTTATAAGACCAGGGTGCTTAGCCAAGTTGCCAATCTCTAGCGCTTGCTAGCGCATCGTAGTTTTCCATATTTGTCGCACTAATATGAAGGAGTGACAG
>JALPQI010024103.1:0-15830 GCA_025490895.1 Thaumatotibia leucotreta | reverse complement strand
CTCCCGAAGATATTACTTTAGCCCAAACTTTACGAAACAGAAAAAACTCTTGGGTATTATTTTATTAAAGAGAAAGTGTGTAAATTACTTGATTACACTCTTAACTTTACTTCTGATTTATTAATTCTAGCATAAAGGTGTTGTATTTCAATTAAATCGAATGAGAAGTAAAACACATCATTTTTTTGGGACAAAGTAACCCGGCTTTACGGTATTTTTTATTATCTTGATCGAATCAGCAAAAGCACTGATCCCAATCTGGAAGAGTCAGGTTTTCGGGATTTTTTTTAAACGCTCATTTGCATTCCTTACTCCACCTGAAACTTTATCGTATGTATTGTCTAGAACCGGTGGTACCGCCGCAGGATTGATTGCAAGCGACACCGATCGCATGCGTGGTGCAACGACGCGGGAAACGGACAATAATTGCAATATCAAGTTTCGATACTGATTATATTCACTTTTCGCCTCGCCTGAGTTCATTTACCCTAATAACATGTGAGCAGTTAGAAAAACCTTCGGTTTTATTCATGTCTCGCTCGCTTCATACAGGTATGCAAAAAGAGCGAGCGAGATAGGTAAAAAACCGAACTATTTTCTAATAGCTCACGGACTGTGCGATGAACACATAGCTGTGCAAATGGATTTCCTAAATAAAGCCATTCTATGGCCTATCACGTTTGCAGGCAATAGTGCGGCTGTATATCTTTATCTATGCGCTAAAATTGTACATTACGACACAAGTGCGAAAAACATGAGATTCGAAACGAGTGGCGATGCTGTAAGACACGACCGATAGGGACTATTTTAAATCGACACGAGTTACGAATTTCTTTTTTGCACGTGTCTCGTACGACGTTTTTTAGTACAGATGGCCCTCCGAAGTTTTGGACCTGACGTAAAATGACACATCTCGCACTAGAGCCTAGCACCATCTGTACTAAAAAAGGACCTTTTCAGGCTTTCAATCGATTTAAAGCGTCAAGAGTAGTGAATAATCCATGACTTTCACATTTTCACGCAATATATTGCTGTCATTATGACCTACCTAGTACCTACCTATCTATTGCACTGAAAGTAAGTTAGACATACCGTGAATTGCAGTGAACCGTTCATTGTATGAGAACTTTGGAAAGAATTTTGATGATTATGTCAAATATTTTGTGTTACCAGCCCATAAACATTTTGTCTAAGTAACCTGTATGAAGTAATCTATTGGCTCTGTGCGACACATATTCGTATACGAAAAATTCCGTTGTATAATCGGTACCTAACCCGCATGTGTATACGTTCGTTTCGTAGGCTTACTCCTAGCTTATCTGTGCTTAGGGTGGCTGGGCTGTATGTTCGTTTTCACTGACTACATTTACAAAACAAGACATTGGCACGAGTTTGTTAAAATATATACGACCCGACAGTCGGGTACAGTTGCAAAATTATAATAGGGATGATGACTGTAATTAAAATAAATTATTTAACATTATGCACGACATAATACACGAAGAAATTATTACTAAGATGTAGATTACAGTAATTTTTGTACAGAACTTCTATGTAATAAATTGAAAAGAACTTAAAACAGTAGGTCATTTAGCAGTACAAACAGCAACACAGCTAGGTATACACTTCAGAAATTGGAAATATTGCATGAAAGAGAATCACATGTCAGTTACATAGGAATGTTGAGCCACTTGGCAAAGGATGCAATTTGGTCGTGTAATATTATGGGTTCGGTATTTTTCGTTAGTAGGCACGATCGCGACATTTCCGATGGTCCCCGATGATATGTCATCTTTGTTGCGTCAAAATTTCAGTATTTGAAAACTAGTTGACATAATTATAAAGATTCCTTCGTCTACGAAAATTAAGAATTAGCTATCGGCCATTATTAGACGCTAGATGTCGTTGTTCCTAGTGGAAACTGGATAACGACAGTTCTTCATAGATTTTGTCTGAAACCGTTTAGTAATTTATTAATGTTTTTACGAGGTCAACAAGAATTTATTAATTAATGTAACAAAAAATAAAAACCATATAAAAAAAGTATGTTTTCTTCAAATCGGATGCCATGATTTCATCATCATCATCATCAGCCTATGATAGTCCACTGCTGGACGTAGGCCTCTCCTATTAACTACGCGTATAGACGCATTAGGAGGTAAATGCCCATAATCGCCGCGCAAACAATTATTGGAAACATTTATCTATGTTGATATCACAGGAACTATCGGACAAGGAGTCGATCGCAGTAATGTGTCCACTGTGATGACGCTGCTGCCCATCATCAATCTTTGATCAAATAATAGTCAGTGACACTTCAATCCCTTAGTCGACTCTTACGACACCCGCAGGAGGAGTTGGGGTGGTGACAAATTGTATTCTTATTGCCGTCACCACACGGCTTGCCATGATTTATCTAACATTAATAGGCGAGGTATTTTTTCAAGTCAAGATATTTTTATAAATAGCCATGTTATCGGGCAATTTTTAATTATTTTTTCCATTGACAGAGACAAATGCTATTGCTGTCTTTATTATCATTCGTCACATCTCTTAGTTGACGTTAGTTGAATATTTATGTAACCTTTGTGGAAATAGGGTAGATAGACGTTGGACAGTCTACCTTTATAGGACAGTCGACCTTTAATCTGTCAGTGGATGCGATTCTACGTGCACATCGGCTAAATAGCCTAAAATTAAAATGTCTAATTTTTAATTATAATTTAGACGGCGAATTTGACAAGTGCTATTCCAGAACGTCACCCTGACTAAATTTAACCAGTGTTTAACCATATTCTAAAATTTCTAAGTTGAATCGAGTGTGTTGCTACTTTAAAAAAATAAGTGAACGAATGAATGAATAATATCTGTATAAAAACTGTAAAATCGTTTTTTTATTTTGGGTTACATATGATAATTTAATAAGTTTTATTCCATTACATATATGTAATACTTGTTTACAGATGTTAGAAAACTAAAAAGTGACTTTTTTAAATTATGTGTTTAAAAATATTTTTTCCAATTCGAATGGGCAACATTATAAAGTCCATCGCTTGGTTCTGAATATACCGCCCTTCGAGGTGCTGATGCACATTGCTGCTCCTCCACACAGCAGCATCATGGGTTGAGCCCGGAAAGTTGGGGTTTACGCTAGTGATCCGACCTGTAGCATTACACACCACTTGACAATTTATACTATAAAACCCCTTCCTGTTATAAAAAAATATTACCTGGGGCAATAGGGTGGTTATTTGGAGGTTTGTGTAAAGGCATGTGACTGCCATCTACCGCACCCAATGTATATGACATTCCTAAATTGTCCTGAAACTCCTGCATTGCCTTCTCTTTCTCCAGTCTGGTCACTGGGAACTTGATCCACTGTGGGGTAAACCTTTCTATAATAATGGGGCACACAGCTGCCAGACTGCGGCTTATTGTTGGTTGACTTTGAGCTAGTATATTAATTTCTCCCACAGCAGTCTGGTAACTGCCATGGGCAAAAAAATTTAGTGCACTTAATACCTTTAAATGTGGGGGCACCGTCCCCACTCGTAGCGCATCGCCTTCACACAAAGTGTCCACTACGTGCCGGCCCATGGCCCGCGATAGCCTAAACAATTTGCGAAACTTCCGCTTAGACCGGTCAAATGGATTAGACTCGTCTCGTAACCTCTTCAAATACATTTTTTCACCCTCGCCCTCGCCATACTCCCTCTCGTCGGCCACCACAGCAGCTATGACGTATTCTTCATCCATTTCGAAAATAATTATTTTGTAAAACTTGATGTATTTGTGTTATCCTTATTTTAAACGGGACTATTTTATTCGCCGCTAAAATTAGTCAGTTTAGCTTGACGTTTCTATGTTTTTGTTTTAAAAAGACATGTACTGAATAGCATTTAAGCAGCTAAGCCTAAATTTAATAGACCGCCTAAATTTAAGAAATATTTGATTATGACAGCTGCTCATAGAATAACAAAGTGGTTTAGCGACGCCTAAAAATAATTAGGAGGTTTAGCGGCCGCCGTAGAATCGCATCCAGTAGCCATACAAATGTTTAATAGAGACTTGATAGTTTCTGGCTGAAATTCTAACTTTGAAAAAATATCTGACAGTGACAGCCGTTGAAAAGAAAATGAACGAAAATTTCTACATAACAGCTTAGCAGTCAAATTACCGGCTCTGAAGTTAGATTGACGTCTCCAGGACTAAAGCGGATGTTATATATAACGTAACTATAGTAACGTCAGCTTCCGGAAAATCAATCATCAATCATTGGTTAAACGTTTTTGTTATTACGTAACCATGGTAATGTCACCTTCTGAAGAAACCGCGAGCGATCATTGGTTAACCGTAGCAAGGCCCGCTCCATTGGTCAGCAGAGTTCGGCAGAAGTCGTGATACCAGTCTCATATGATTTCGGAACCCGATTTGTATTATTCGACCAAGTTGCGTCAGTCAACATTCCCGTGTATTATTTAATTTGAAGTTGACATAATATAAATATATTTATCTCTTTCATTTTCTCTCTGCTCTGTCTTTAATGGTCAGTTAGGAGTGTTGCTGTTTGTACACAAACGTGACGTCACTTTTGTGTATTTCATTTAAAATTCCAATGGTGATCGTTTTGGTAGTTCGAAAAAAGATGCTGATTTGACTTGCCAGTTATCATGCTTATTATACAACGAATCGACGCCTTATGCAAGATCCTGTCAGTATGACAAACTGGTTGTGCTAAAAACATTTGTTAGTACAAACAGCAACACTCCTAACTGACCATTAAAGACAGAGCAGAGAGAAAATGAAAGAGATAACTATATTTATATTATGTCAACTTCAAATTAAATAATACACGGGCATGTCTATTGTTCGCACTGTTCGCAACTTGGTCGAATAATACAAATCGGGTTCCGAACTCTTATGAGTCTGGTATATCACGACTTCGGCCGAAATCTGCTGACCAATGGGGCGAGCATTGATACGGTTAGCCAATGATCGCTCGCGGTTTCTTCGAAAGGTGACATTACCATGGTTACGTAATAACAAAAACGTTTAACCAATGATTGATCACGATTTTTCCGGAAGCTGACGTTACTATAGTTACGTTATATATAACATCCGCTTTAGTCCTGGATACGTCAATCTAACTTCAGAGCCCTGACGGTAGTTTGACTGCTGAGCTGCTATGTAGAAATTTTCGTTCACTTTCTTTTTAACGGCTGTCACTGTCAGATAAGTATTTTTCAAAGTTAGAATTTCAGCCAGGAATTATCAAGTCTCTATTAAACATTTGTACGGCTACTGACAGAATAAAGGATTATAGGCTAGACTGTCTAACGACTATCTACCATATTTCCACAAAGGTTACATAAGTATTCAACTAAACGTCAACTAGGAGCTGTGACGAATAAAGACAGCAATATCATTTGTCTCTGTCAATGAAAAAATCATTTTAAATAGCTCGATAACATGGCTATTTATTAAAATTGAAAAATACCTCGCCTATTAATGTCAGATAAATCATGGCATCCGATTTGAAGAAAACATAAACGGTTTCAGACAAATTATGAAGAACTGTCGTTATCCAGTTTCCTCTTGTAACAACGACATCTAGCGTCTAATAATGGCCGATAGCTAATTCTTAATTTTCGTAGACGAATGAATTTTTATTTTTCAACTAGTTTTGACATACTGAAATTTTGACGCAACAAAGATTCGATGACATATCATCGGGGACCATCGGTCATGTCGCGATCGTGCCTAATAACGAAAAATACCGAACCCATAATATTACACGACCAAATTGCATCCATTGCCAAGTGGCTCAACATTCCTATGCAACTGACATGTGACTGTAAGTGTGATTCTTTTTCATGCAATATTTCCAATTTCTAAAGTGTATATCTAGCTGTGTTGCTGTTTGTACATACGTTGGTCGATCGGATTTTATTGGTTGAAAGTTGACGAGGATTATCTAACGATTACGTAAGGATCCGTAACGATATCTATTGTCAAAAACAGTACCCGATATTGTGTCCTCCAGCATGGCCTTCATGTATGTAGTACCACGATTCCGACTATTTGGTTGACCGGCCTATGCACGAGATCATTAAATACTGGACAGTCGGGTTCCCGGCACTGAATGAGTTAAAATGCGTTTTTACGCTCAATTAATTACGGAGAAAATGAAAGAGCATAAATTCTTACTGTACTCTTAATAGCTTCAATTATCAATAGCATTCATTTTTAATTTAGTTACATAGAAATCGGGAGTGGAACTACAATGCTGCTATAAAAGTGGAATTTCTCGTGCGTGAAATAAGTAAAAACTAGAAAAGCTATTTCTAATAGCCATTTCGTACTATTTTGTACTGTTGATATACACGGTGTAGTAAAAATAGTGGCGATCCGTTTTCATTCATTATTATAATCTTATTAGGAATCAATAGACTGAATACAATTTTTTTGAAACAATTTTTTTTTAATAGTGTTGACTTATTTGTCTATACTAGGGCTCCGCCCCATACAAGATAAATTTTCTTATTTCTTCCTTATTAGAATCTGTTATTGCATGGGCACTTAAACAGATCACCACTTTGGATTATAAAGTACTTTACAATACACTTGCATAACATCAGTGATTCTGATTACTGATGATTACATGCGTGAAGTTATTTGTATTTAAATTTGAAGCCATTGCTTCTTTTGATTTTACTACGCCACAAAAGTAAATTTTTACTTGTCTTTTATTTTACGGTTAAACATCCTATTAAATACGAAACGAAATGGACCCAAAAAATAGTAGGTAGCTGTACAGCTGTATTGAAAATTTCCACATTTTTTACTGCTTAAAATCACGACCTTTTGTACAAAAGGTCGTGATTTTAAGCAGTAAAAAATGTGGAAATTTTCAATTGTAATACAATAGTTTGAGGATAATTTTAAATAGAAATACCTAATACTTAATTTAAAAATTCAGTGTAACTCACAACAGTTCACATTTAATTTATATATGGGTTTCACTATAGATGCAATAGTTAATAACAAATACATTTGATAATGAGTCATCAAAGCTCACCAATCAATATTAAAGAGTACACACTACTACTACACTCTAATTTTATTCATGCGTTACAATCATTACACTTATCTTGAGATATCTCACCTGAAAATGGACACTATTCTAGTCCTTAAACGTATACATTGAAAGTGACACTTTTCCACACTACAGGTAAGTTCACCAAAGCTGGCACGAATAGATCGAGTATGTGACAGAAAGTACCTATGTGTGGATGTCAAAATGACAATAGATACAGGTTGGTATAGCAGGGCCGCATACACACAATAATATATGTCATTTTATTCATTCCATTCGTGCCAGCTTTGATGAATTTACCTATACTGCGGGAATGGATTTCCGCAGTACTTTGATGATGGGCAGCCGTGTCATCACAGCGGACCCACTACTGCGATCGCCATCCCGCTTGCTCCTAATGCGCCCTATGCATAAGGGTGAAGACATGCATATGCTATCTCATACTAAAAGTCCATTTTCAATAGATAAAATGCGTATGTGCTGATATACAATGTGCCCATGAGAAACGGGAGACATTTTAACAATGGTTTTGTGACCAAAGTTGAAGTGAAAAATGTCGTATGAACTTTGCGGGATTCCGTCTATTTTAAGAGATTTTTTTTTAAAACCGTTTTTGACCGATACGCAATCATAAATGCATTTTAGGAAAATATTTTGTCTTAGTCTTGTCACATTTAATTGACAGACATCAAATGGACAAAAAAGAATTTAAATACCTAGCATGTAAAAAAAATCTTAAGCGCATTTTTGCGATAGTTTCGTTAATGAAATACTTTTTCCTTTTTTAGGCTCTAGTGCGAGAAGTGGGTCATTTTACGTCAGGTCCAAAACTTCGGAGGGCCATCTGTACTAAAAAACGTCGTACGAGACACGTGTAAAAACGAAATTCGTAACTCGTGTCGATTTAAAACACCGGTCGTGTTTTAAGACATCGCCACTCGTTTCGAATTTCACGTTTTTCGCACTTGTGTCGTAATGTACTATTTTTTACGTTAAAAATAAAAAGAATTTTTTTTCGCGCTTTTGACCAAAACTCATTTAACATTTCTAGCTTCGTTGAACCTCAGGAATATGCTGTTCATTTTTTCCCTTCCTCATGGGACCCAGTATGTGTCTTCACCCTTAGGCTAGATTCACACGGAGTATTCTTTTCCCGTATACTGTAAACGAGATTTTCTCGAACATCGTAGTGACAATAGACTTTGAATACTAACGTTCACACGGAGCCCGCATACCGTATTCGAACGGTACTACACAAAGTCACTACGACGTTCGAGAAAATCTCGAATACGGTATACGGGAAAAATATCATCATCATCATCAGCCAATTGACGTCCACTGCTTGACATAGGCCTCCCCCAGAGAGTTCCACAAAGATCGGTCGTGAGCTGTCACTATTGCCCGGAGGACCGATGACCGGTGGGGTCGGCATGTTCTCGAGTGGCGACCACGCACTGGACGGCGCAGCGTGGGAAGGCCCCCCACAAGATGGAGCGACGACCTGGTAAAAGTTGCGGGTGTCCAATGGATGCGGGAAAAATATACTCCGTGTGAATCTAGCCTTAGTGATAGGAGTAGACTGTAATAGACTGATGATGTACTCACCGCTCTAGTGTGTGTGTCAGCGAGTGCCCGCAGCCGCTCTGACCGAGCGCTGAGCTCGCGACGTCGAGACCGTAGCGCTCTTCGACGATGCGTCCAGCCCCGTTCTAAAGCGCGCCAGTCGCCAGATAATCGTCTGCAGGCAGCGGCGTATTCGCGCTCCATTGCTTCCCGCTCCTATGGATACACAGAATAATAATAGATATTGATACCCAAGGACTAAGTGACTCTTGAGATATTTTGGCACACAAAGAGAGAGCGCCAATGAGGGTTTTCTGAAATGACGTTCACCAGGGCGGCAGCACTGAGGCGTCAGGTTCAAAAACTTGTCTAAATTCTGAGCGCCTATAATTTCTTGTTTAATGTTTTGTATGAGTTAATAAAATAAAATAAAAAAATATGAATACCTTCTAGTTAGTTTTTCTTTGGAGCTAGATAATTGTGTTTCTTAGCGGGACCTTACGGCTAAGTGGCGCCAACTAGTGGCATACGTTTTCGAGAAAATCCTTATAGATTGAGGTTAAAATGGGAGCGTCCGCCCGAGGAAGCCACTTCAATTCATTTCAACTGTGGTGGTGTGGTGGTGCGGTTGACATTCAAGTCTGGTTGGCGCAACTAAGTGTCTCTCCAAATCGAACGACGCGGAATCGGCCAGTGGAAAAAAGCTTTATGTCGACATAATTAGAGCGAAAAAGACACTTTACAATGCATATGCTGAGAAAGTGCTCTTTTAAAGGGTAAACTTTCAAAAGAATGCTTTATAAACATCTTCTAGAACAGACATACATAGAATTAGTTGGTAACCCTAAACGCAAGTGCAATATATTGTGTATATATGTATGTATATATGTATGTATATATTGTATTTATATATTGTAGTTATATGTTGTAGTTATTTATTCTAGTATTAGTATCCAAATTGTATTTTCATTTTATTAGTTTCAATGCACCCACTTTGTTTTTCTCCGTTTGGCCCTATGGTTGACTGGTAGAGAATGCCTTAAGGCATTAAGTCCGTCTGGCATTCTCTATCAGTCTGGTTTTCCTCGCATAATGCATTGTAAAATGTTGTATGATACACATGTTATAATGTAGGTTTTTTTATAACTTGTGTCACCGACACTCGTTCTAAAAATAGTACATTTCGATACAAGTGCAAAAAAATAATTTTTCGACGAGGGTGAAAGTTGGAGGTTAGAAAAAAGTTTTTACACGTGTATCGAACGACTTTTTTCATAACAAGTGCCTTAAAAAGATAAATTTACGTGCGCAAAGTTTACGTGCCGCACTAGTTAGGAAAAAGCCTTTCCACACTTGTATCATAAATAACTTGCATTGAAATAACAGATTTCCTTTAAGATGTACAGTAAAGCATACCTCATCCAACTTCTTCTGCGCCTGTAGCAGCTCCTCCCGCTCGCGATGCCACCGTCGTTGCCTCTCCTCTTGCTGTAGGATGAACTGCTGTCTCTCCCGCTCTAACTCCGCGCGTTGGGCTTCTATTCGTTCACACCGGATTTCGCCCTCCAAGTCACTGTTATAGAAGATAATATTAGCTGGCAAACTTACTTCATATCAATATTTTCAACTTCCTTGCTCGGAAAGGGCTTTATATTCTTTAAAAACAGATAGCAAAGTTGCGTTTTATCCACAAGAGTGCAAAGTTTGAACTTCCCTTGATTTTTTTAAATAAAAGTGTATTTTACATAGATCAGTTGTTTTTATCATGTTGTGTTTCCTCACTTAAGGAAGGTGAAACGTTTTGTGTTACACACGGCTGCAAAGTTATTTTAGCTCGTGTGTAAATATTGCAACACTCTATATGCTCAGGATTCTAGTCTTGAACGACTCGCTTCGCTCAGGATTCTATTTTCGAACCACTCGCTTCGCTCGTGGTTCAATTCCACACTCGGTTAAAATACAACTTTGCACCCTTGTATAACAAATAACTATTTCTTCGGTTACCGCGAGGATTACACATGAAATAAAACTATGAAAACGGATAAACTCGCGTATATTAACTTCATTCCGACGTTTCGAACACTTTACAGGGTTCGTGGTCTGCGGATGACTGACAATGGATGAAGTGTTCGAAACGTCGGAATGAAGTTAAAATTAGTTAATATACGCGAGTTTATCAGTTTTCATAGTTTTGTTTCATGTTACTTCAAATTACTTGATCAGTGGCATAACATTGCATCTTTTCCTACGAATAAATTAATTGTGGAAGCTGCACGCCATACTACATTTCTTTTCAAAAACGATCTTAAGTGTCGTGGACTAGTGTGACTCCTTCCGTACCTTTCAATGTTTATAAGACCGAAAGTGACAAACGATACTTATCAGCTTACTAAGTTTAGTAACTTTTATGAATAAGGGGGTTATACATCAGGCTAATGAATGAATGAATATTTCTTTATTCAGGCAATAGACCCATTACAATACTATAAATATTTGTGTATATACTAAAATTAAAACATATAAACATAAAAGAGTAGAAAAAAATACAGTAAACAAAATTCAATAAAATAAATAAAATAAGGCAACTAAAAACTATTTTCGGTTCGGTTGCTGATGCGCGGACAACCAATGCAAGAAAAACACATTTTCAATGAATTCTTATGAATTTCTATACATATTAGGGCCAATCAACTTTTCGATCGACACTATTTTGTCCCGTAACGCAGGTGACTTTTTCATCAAGTTTGCTAGAAAAAATGCTTATAAATTGTACATGCGTTAGGCCTCACACAAGTTCACATCGATACATTTAGGTTCCAACTGTTTTTCAGTGTAAATATGTGTATAGTATTAATTGATGTACGAGGCTGACGTAAGTGGAATAAATCATGAAAAGTAACGCAGCAGACAAAAAATATTTCGATCGAAAAGTTGATTGGCCCATTAACATATATATAAAACCGCTATTTCAAAATAGTTGTGATTGGTCCATCAAAGTTTTGTATCTTAGTTTGGCTGTTTCTACTGGTCGTATAGATAGATACGGCAAATTATTCGTAGTATGGCGCTATCACACCTCAGTGCCGATGAAAATGAAACAAACGCGTTGGTACTCGCACAGCGCCCGATCGTGTAGGTGCACGCGAGCCATGCTTGTGTGAGTGACATAAAATGCCAAGGTACCTGTGCGGTCACCGGAGATGGCCGTATGTTCGGTGTGATTACTTTAGTACTATTATAAAATGACGCGCATATTCTAGAGTCGTTACAGCTACGAACAAATAAAACATGGAAGCCGCGCGCCATACTAAATTGCCTTTCAAAAACGGTCCTAAATTTTAGTTGACAAGTGTCACCCCCGCTTCAATGCATCACGGTAATGAATTTCAATATCAACCTATAAAAGCTTAAGCCGCCATTTAAAAATAGTTGTGATTGGTCCATCAAAGTTTTGATTGGCTAAGTTCTATAAAAAATTGTCAAAGATGTTGCGTGGAAATATGCGCGGCGTTAAGAAAACCGCTACATCTACATCTTGGCACAATTGAACAATTGTGTTGGGGGCATTTTGAGCTGGCCTTAGACGTCCATGTTATATATGGTCGCAGCGTTACAGACAATAGTATTTACGAAAAATTGGTATTAAGGTTCTCAGTACTAGCCGCCAAGTCTGTGGTGGACCAGGAGAGTAGAGATGGTCGGGAGAGGTTCATGACAGAAGCGTTGCCTTCTTGTCTTAGTTTGGCTGCTTCTACTGGTCGTTTCGATAGACACGGCAAATTATTTGTAGTATGGCGCTGGCACACCTCAACGGTGCAACAACGGTAACTGTGCGGTCACCAGAGATGGCCGTACATTCGGTGAGATTACTTTAGTACTATTATAAAGTGGCGTGCATATTCTAGAGTCACTACGGAGAATTGTACTTACGAAAAAGTGGTATTAAGGTTCTCAGTACTAGCGGCCAAGTCTGTGGTGGACCAGGAGAGCAGGGATAGCCGGGAGAGGTTCATGACAGAAGCGTTGCCTTCTTGTCTTAGTTTGGCTGCTTCTACTGGTCGTTTAGATAGACAAGGCAAATTATTCGTAGTATGGCGCTGGCATACCTCAGTGCCGATGAAAATGAAACAAACGGGTTGGTACTCGCACAGTGCTCGATTGTGTAGGTGCACGTGAGTCATGCTTATGTGAGTGACATAAAATTGTAACTGTGCGGTCACCAGAGATGGCCGTACATTCGGTGTGATTACTTTAGTACTATTATAAAATGGCGCACATTTTCTAGAGTCGTTACAGACAATTGTACTTACGAAAAAGTGGTATTAAGGTTCTCAGTGCTAGCGGCCAAGTCTGTGGTGGACCAGGAGAGCAGGGATAGCCGGGAGAGGTTCATGACAGAAGCGTTGCCTTCTTGTCTGAGTTTGGCCGCTTCCGCGGGGTCGTTGTACCGGAACATGTTCGTTCGGCCGAGGAGGAGGATGCAACCTGAGCACAGAATGAATGGGTTAAGGAACTATTGTAATAGATAAGGCTTGTTCACGCAATAAAGTAGCCGTTGCTGTATATATTTTTTTTTTTTTGTATGAGACCATACCTTTGTATGGGTGCTATTACAAAGAAGGGCCCTTTGCCTATCTTCTCGGATGCTGTAGTTGATATTTATATCAATTTCTCCATAATTAAGGACTTTTATTTAAACTTCTGGATTTAAGTAGTGTTTCTTCTTATTTTACCATTTTGGGTCATTTAGTTTCCCAATGGGTTTTAACTAAATTCCAATACCGATACTATAGTAAACTGTGAATCTTGTGTCTACAATTTTTATTAACTATTTCAAGTCTAACATTGTTGAAATCGTCTCGGAAGTTCGCACTTTTTTGGGCCTGAACTTTTGCATTAAGTTTAAATTATCTGAAGTTATTTTAATTTTGACGACTTTTCAGGGAATGCTTTTGGATATTGGATTGTTAAACATAAAACAGAATAATTAATTTACAGTCCCATGGCTGTTAAAACTACATGGGACTGTTGTGTAACAGTGGATACTGATTTTTCAATGGCTACTTTATTTCATAAACAAGCTTTAAATATACGAGACACGGCGATACTCGCCCAGCTATCAGCTATCACCGCTGGGCGAGTATCGCCGTGTCTCTTTTATTTACACGGGAGTGTGTATCTTTCGTTCGTGTTTATAGCCCATAGTTCATAGCTTAGTAGCTCGCGGTGAAACCAGTGCTTTAGTGAGTAAAACTATAACTTCAATATCAAAAATTATAAGACATACTTTGATAAACCAAAAATCGTTAAAAGTATTAATATACATCACCTCCATTTTGATTTTAAATTGTTACTTACCGTAGTTTAACCTCGTAAGGCTTAACATAGTCACTTTTCTTATTTTTTATTTGATCCTTGTTCTATACTTAAATTGGTAAGAATTTCGTTTGTTTCAATAACCAATTAAACAAAAGAAACTACTATAATTGGTTCATGAAATATTCAAATTGTATTGCAACAACTATGTACATTGGATCTTACGAGGTTAACTACAGATGACGATGACGGGTGGCAGCAATCATAAAAAATTTGATAGCTGATATATCAGTTGTTATCAGCCGTCCTTACATGGCGACCCAGCCAGTACTTTGCTAAGCTTGTACCCACAGTGACACAGTGCTCACGTACCCTGGCTCAGCTTGGCGGGTTTGTCGAGCAGCACGGTGTTGAGCCAGCAGTGGGCGGCGACAGCGGGCTGCAGGGTGGCGACGCCGTCGTGGAGGGTGATGCGACAGTGGAGGGGGAGGACCCCCGCTCCTGATAGTGACACAGTGACACGTACCCTGGCTCAGCTTGGCGGGTTTGTCGAGCAGCACGGTGTTGAGCCAGCAGTGGGCGGCGACGGCGGGCTGCAGGGTGGCGACGCCGTCGTGGAGGGTGATGCGACAGTGGAGGGGGAGGACCCCCGCTCCTGATAGTGACACAGTGACACGTACCCTGGCTCAGCTTGGCGGGTTTGTCGAGCAGCACGGTGTTGAGCCAGCAGTGGGCGGCGACGGCGGGCTGCAGGGTGGCGACGCCGTCGTGGAGGGTGATGCGACAGTGGAGGGGGAGGACCCCCGCTCCTGATAGTGACACAGTGACACGTACCCTGGCTCAGCTTGGCGGGTTTGTCGAGCAGCACGGTGTTGAGCCAGCAGTGGGCGGCGACGGCGGGCTGCAGGGTGGCGACGCCGTCGTGGAGGGTGATGCGACAGTGGAGGGGGAGGACCCCCGCTCCTGATAGTGACACAGTGACACGTACCCTGGCTCAGCTTGGCGGGTTTGTCGAGCAGCACGGTGTTGAGCCAGCAGTGGGCGGCGACGGCGGGCTGCAGGGTGGCGACGCCGTCGTGGAGGGTGATGCGACAGTGGAGGGGGAGGACCCCCGCTCCTGATAGTGACACAGTGACACGTACCCTGGCTCAGCTTGGCGGGTTTGTCGAGCAGCACGGTGTTGAGCCAGCAGTGGGCGGCGACGGCGGGCTGCAGGGTGGCGACGCCGTCGTGGAGGGTGATGCGACAGTGGAGGGGGAGGACCCCCGCTCCTGATAGTGACACAGTGACACGTACCCTGGCTCAGCTTGGCGGGTTTGTCGAGCAGCACGGTGTTGAGCCAGCAGTGGGCGGCGACGGCGGGCTGCAGGGTGGCGACGCCGTCGTGGAGGGTGATGCGACAGTGGAGGGGGAGGACCCCCGCTCCTGATAGCACTATGTCCGGGGTTGGGGAGTATTCTTCCGTGCCGATTACCGTTTCGCCTTCCTGAGGGCAAAATTCGAGAATAAGAAAGATATAAGAGCCAATAGGTGGCGGAAACGGGATTTGTATGACTAGTCAGCCCCATTATGTTATCTCCAAACATTTATTTATGACACCGTTTGGTGAAGGGACGGAGGGAATCACAACACACTCACTACAGACTCAAGAGACAAGAAATAAACGAAAGCAGAATGGGTATAAAGAATATAGCATAAAAAACTTCTACAAAACAATAAACATAAATGAGCACAACAGCAGGTATGTTGTCGCACTGACATTATTTTTGCGTAGAGATTGAATGTATACAACGAACAAATATAACATGTGTAGCAACCTCTTTAACGTATTTAGTCTCTGAAAAGATCTGTCGTT